>JAKTZD010000063.1:0-89033 GCA_030564765.1 Saccharomycopsis sp. NRRL Y-5750
CAATTATCCTTCTTTCATTGATCAGTAGAGTAAGAGACCTATATCATCCAGTTGTACGATTATACGTTAAAGTATAGTTGTACCGATCAGTCTTCAGGACACATTCATAATATAACAATGACTGTTTTATTCTCACTTCGTGTATTACTTACTTCTAGTACCTCAGCGTGCCAGTAGCAGTAATACAAAACAAATAATTGCTTTTAGAAAGAAACTCAAATCAATGTTCATTCGCTATCAAAAGTTGTCTTCTTGTTCGTCCTCTTGGTGATATTGGACTTCAAGAAAACCTATTAACGAAGAAAACTAACTAAAGCATAAGGAAGAAACCAGGACTATTTATAATCGTATCTGCCACCCATTCGGAGCTTTTCTTCCAAAAGGATGTCCATCTCCAACATTTCTGGAATTTTCCTCATGTTGAATATTTGTAAGAAATGCATGCTGTGGCTAAAATTAGAAACCACAGTTCAACGAAAGATAAAGTAAAGTGGCAAAGTAGAAGTATCAGTCATGATCTTGAATCAAGTAATCATAACCTTTATGCTCAATGGTGGCAAAATCCTGTAGAAACAAATAATGCTCCAACTGTACTCCTTCAGAATACAACAATGACTTTGTTTTCTTTATAGGGTTTAATGTCTAAAAAGCAATGAATACAATACTCCGATACGTGAGATAAGGCGTATGCATGGACGATATGTCGTCTTTTCTATGTGTTGGCGGAGCCTGAGTCAAACAAATTTAGCTGTGTTGCTTTGGGGTTTACAAGCTGTCACTTTGACTGTAAATGGTATGTGTATTCTGCCTATTGTTGCTTTGTTCTCTTCTATATATGAGCTATCTGTGTCTGTGTGTAAGCGTGTAACAGTGGGATTCTCCCTTAATACCTATACTTATAGGTACAGTCACCACCGTGACTCCCAAGTGACAAGATCGACTGAGACAAGCATTTCTAGAACTTTTTATGACCTGCATCAGCTGCTCGCTTATTAAGTCTTGTGCCTAACACATGGTACTATTGCAGATCAGCACTTACTTATATATTCATATATGAATTTTTTCTTTAGTTGAGACTTAGTTTGTTCTTAAACGGCAAGAATTTCATATACATCAGCCACATTGATGATTATCTTTTGTTGTCTTAGAGAAACGAAGAAACAGACTATTCAAGGAATCCAGACATTCTCAAATATCTTTGGGGTAAAAAAGTTTGGCGTGAATTTTCAAAAAGAATAGGCAAAAATAACAGGCTTGCAATTTGTAACACCTTCAAAATAGGAAGACGCGCTAGCGTGAAGCATACCGCAAGCAATGATATAGTTAGCATGGCGCCCTAAAAGATGTATCTCTCTTCAGTGAGTTCTGAAACCCAGATAAGCGCTTTGGAAAACACCCTGGAAACTTACATTATCCCACCCTGGTCAAATTGAGACCCTTATTATATCCAGCTTGGAAACAACTTTCTTGTAATTGGCCTCCAACCTAGCTTGCACATACTGCAATCAGACGTTTACTAGTACCAAAGACACTTACTAACAGTCTCATCACATGTGGAATAGCGCAAATCAAAATTGATAAGCACCTACGCAAATCTCCTAATTTCTCAGGCATTCTGCCACAACCGCATCTACAATGCTTACGGGGTGAAAAAAACCTCTAGCAGTAAGTATAAAAGAAGGCTCAAGTTGGTTTTCTCGGCAATTGTTTGGTGTTGCCCAGAATGAAAGCTATTTTCCTTCAGTGAGTAGGAGTCCCACACGGTTTAGTATGATACTCAATTCCTAATATGGACCCTGTATATGTATTGTTTCCTTAATATGAGTTTTTAGCTACCCAGAGACGAGTCACATATAGCTCATCGCCATTTGTCTAAGCAAAAAAATAGAAGACTTAGATCAAGCGATTTGATGATTCGACACTCATAAAGAGTGAAATTAAGCTTCAATGATAGCCAGCGAACTATGTGCTGACTAGAATGACGCTGAGGATACTAACGAACGTCTATTCATTTTACTACGCGAACCAACAGGTTACAGTGATTATATATCGTAATAGCCACAAAAATTTGAGAAACTTCAATAATTGAAGTGAAGGACTCATTAAGAGTTAAAAATTGGATGCCGGTTTGCGCTCTTTCAAGCAAAAATATAATACTTTTGAGCAAGGAATCTAGACAGATTTTGACTATTGCCTATAAAAATCTTCACCAACTGATTTTCAAGTCATAATTAGCTATGGTGTTATTCTCTCTAATTTTTTCCGCCGCAGGTATGGGAATAGCTTTATGATTGAGTAACTTAAAGCTATTAACGAGCAGTAAAATATGTCAAGGGTACTGAATTGAAAAAGTTGCATTCGAGCGACAGTTATCTGGCACAAAGTAACTCACATCAAATGTACCAAAATGTTGCCCTGGTGATAGAAAGAGCGTTTACTTGCAGCGCTTGCTTTTCTTAGAATTGCATGGCCCCCTGCATCCATAATTGCTGAGGTGAAACTTATCGATTTATACAAGTGTGAGCGCATAGATGCAAAACGACTAGTCCATGTTGGAAAAAACGCATGTTAAAAACCAGAGGCAAAAAAAAGATTAGAAATCATAAATCGAAGAAATCAGAAAAAAATTGTGAGTGAAAATTTCAATCTCTTCTCAGTACCTCATCCATTTATCAATTAGTTGTTACTGGCTCAACCTTGATACTTGACCATTGCAGCAGCACTAACAGGAGAGAGATAATACACAATGATCACAAAGGAGTCTCTTATCAGCAAACTATCTGATATTCTACCTTTAGACCATGAGTCTCTAAGCCAAACACTCGATTACTCATTATCTTTAAAAAGCAGCGAGGATATCGCTAATCATTTCACGGGATTACTAGGCGAATCGCCTTTATTGTTTCAGTTTGTGGAAGAGTTATTGGCTTACAAAAACCAACAGCAAGTAAATAGAAATCAAGTCAAAGAAAAGCCAAAAGAGAACGAAAAGCCTAAGAAAAATCCATGGAGTAGCAACACTCCTCAGTTTGTGTTAGATAGCAGACATCTGCAGGTTGAGAAGATAAAAAGCCATCTGCAGCAATCAGGGAATGTGTGGACCAATGATAATGAAAAGGGAAATCATAAGCCTGGAGCAAGACTCTCCAATACGAAGAAATCTACCACGACTTCTGAGTTGTTGGATAAGAAGCCTTCGACATTGGTCAAAATACAAAAGGAGGAGCAGAAACCAAAGAAAAAGACTAAAGCTCAAAAAATTAGCGATTTGAACGAGATAGACCAGATTTTGAACTCATTAGAGTACGGGGATATGTCGGCTGACAAAACGTGTGATTGCATGGCAAGAAGACATCCCTTGAACAAAGTGATACCCAATTGTTTAAACTGTGGAAAGATCATATGTATGAAGGAAGGTGGGAGAACGACATGCTCATTTTGCAAAGAGCCTTTGATTTCTTTAACGGAGAAGATGGAAATGATAAAGATTTTACAACATGAGAAGGAACAGCTACTTCAGAAGGAGGAACAAAAAAAGAAAATAATAGGCAGCGGCGGTTCCACTAAAAAGAAAAAGAAAGAAAAAATGAGTATCTCAACTGGTGCAGGAGGTGATTCATTTTATAAGGAACAAGAGAAGCTATTTGCAAAGATAAAGAAGAAGAACAAAGAAAGACAAGATCAGGTAGATTTGGATAAATTGAACGACGATTTGACCAAGGCACAAAGTAATTTGGATAGACTCATTGGATTTCAAGAAAATTCGGCTCAAAGAACAAAAATTATAGATCAGGTTTCGGACTATGATATCTCCAACGAGGCTAGCATATGGTCGAAATCATCTTTGGAGAAGGTATTGCAGTTGAAAAAGCAGCAGAGAAATCTTAAAAAACAGCAGTTAGCGGAGGCTGAAAGATCTGGAAGAGGCAAAACGTTTCTTGAAATCGATATTAGTGGCGGAAAGCCTGTGTTAAGAGGCAAGACAAAGATCACGCAGGGCAGCGTTGAGAGAAGAAGCTCTTATAGTGATGGAGGAGCGTATGATTCTGACGAAGATGATGAAGCCATAGACTCCGAAGACGAGCAGACAAAGTCGGAAATAAAAGAGCTTACTGCCAAGTTAAACCTCGAAAAGAAACAGAACGATGAGAAACTAGCCAAGAAGAACTGGGATTATGAGAGCGACATTGCAAAATGGAGTGCAAGAAAACCGCAATATGTTGCTAGTGCTGAGATGGTCCCCAAGAGGAATGAACCCTCTGGAGCGAACGCTATTAAGTTACCTAAGCCTTTGCTTCCAACATGTGGCAGAAAGGTTATTCAAAACACAGCCATTGATTCCAGTGAATCTGTTGAAGATCTTATAGTAAACATATAGATCAGCGGGAAATGTGCATAACTTTCTCTTCCAAAAAAGAGATGACCTCAAGCACTGAGGGATGTAAGGCCCGCAGGGAACCCTTTGTACCTGAGAAAGATTACTTTGTGTCACAGAATGTCTGAAATGTATGAGAGAGCTTGCAACTATACCAAAATTCAAAATTTTCAGCTCAACCGATAGTAATTGACCCATCACACTCGAGGTAGCACAGTTCATTGTTCGTTCATACTACGCTATGTCTATCAGTAAGTTTTGAGGTTAGACCATCGGCCCGTGTGCTATTTAGCATTATTGTAAAGAGTAATATTACTCGCATTGAAGAATCTTTCTTCTCTAAATGCTGAAGTATAGGCAACTATACGGAATACTACACCTTCGAATACCCGATATCCTCGATGAAAATCGCTCTTAGAACTCTCGTTTTGATAATGACGAACATCGGAGTTACTTATGGGGAGCAAATAACCCCCGATATTCTTCAAGGCGAGGATTTTATACCGTGCAGCTTTTCCTTCTTTAATACTTATATATATATATAAAGCCAAAGACTCATGATAAACTCTCTACAGTAGTCTATGTTATCTTCCTATCTACCTATCTTATCTATCTATCTTATCTTTCCATCTATCTAAAACAAAAATATCTACAAATTTGGCTGAAATGAGTTTGTGTGAATAATTACTATTTCTACACACTTAAAATCACACATCAAAACTATTTATCCAAACATGAGATTACAAAAGTGCTTAGGTAGCTCAACGGAGGACGGGCTCCTTTTCCTCGCTGCGAGAGGTCGTGGGTACGAAACCCGCCCTATACGTTTCCAGTTGCTCAATTGTAAGTCAACTGAATGATTTCTATCTAAAGAATCTTTCTCCTCGTGTCCTTCTTTTGACGGAGAACCTTTTTATCCTGTAATCGCCTCTCGTTAGATTTTTTTTTCACTTTAGACCATTTGGCCTTATTGGCTTCAACATTGTCGAAATTTGGAAACGTTACAACTTTCCGGATTTCCAGAAACAACTTTGCAAAGCAGTCATCACTATTACTTTTGCGAGACCGAGTGAGTTCAGACAGCACAATGATGTTCTCTTTGGTTTTGTTGAAATATTTGAAATTCTTCTCCACCAACTGCTCTCTTACCAATTCGGGAAGGTGATTGAGAAAGCCACTTGATGAGATGATTAATGTTGCCTTTGTTGATAGCTTATTGACATTCTGACCTCCTGGGCCACTTGACCTGCTGAACTTGAAGGAGTAAAGCTGTTCAGGGATCTTGCTCTGGTTCAACTCATCTTTTAAAAAATTTGCACACCTTTGAATCTCTGGCTGGTCCTTCAAAGTCAATTGTCGGAGCGATCTTTTGAAAAGGGTGACCGAGCTGACTAGAGGTCTTTTGAAATATCTTATCATCTCATCATATTGTTTTACGTATGGTTTGTTAGCGAATATGTCCGCGATTGGGGTAGCAAGCAGATGATCTTCAACTTACATTCTCTTTTTTTTTTCTTTTCAATACGCTCTACATTTTATGCTTTTTTATCAGATCTTACAAAAATTACTGCATGCATGGAAGGAAACCAAATTTGAAGTCAGCTTATGTCGTAACAAAAGAAGCTAGTTACGGTTATGATAAAAGTTTATCTAATATGTATAGATAGAATGCATTTGTACCGATACATACGATATCAAAGCTATCAAAAAACAAAGCAATGGAAGGTAAAAGGGATCAAATAAGCGAATTGAAAAATCAATACAGACGGGAGGAAAACCAAACAATAAAAGACGAAAGAGGGAAAAGAAACAACGAATAAAAAACAACAACTATGCACAACAGAAGACTATTGATCTGCGGAGCTTAACTTCGATGCAGAGTCCCTAATCCCCAATTCCGAAAGCTTCGATAAGAGCTCTTTTTCTCTCAATTTGAGCTCAAGAGCCTTCTTTTCCAAAGCCTGTTCCCTGAGTTTCAATTCTTTAGCGGACTTTGCCTCAAGTTCAGCCAATTTGTGTTTTCTTTGCTGGATTTGTTCCTGTTTCAAGGCATACGGAACGGTTTCAGATAGCAATCTCAACTGCGACTTGTTATTGGAGTTGATAGTCGAGCTGAATGACAGTATAGAGCCCTTTGGATTAACTGTGGCAGGTTTATTAGCAATATCATTCAACATATCTGCAAAGTCTTTTTCATTTTGCTCTTCAATAATAGCCGAGTCTCTAACGTTGGCCAAAGCACTCAAATTTGTCAAGGAAGGAGGTTCAGGAACATAAGAGTCTCTTACTCCCAAGAACTCCTTCTTTCCTATAGTGCTTGCAACACCAGAAGAATTGCCGGCTGTAGCAGTCGCAGGTGCAATATCACTCACACCGTTCACCGCCTTCAATTTTTCAGTTCTATAGTTTTCGTACAAATAGTCATGAGTCAAATCTTTCAAGTCTTGCAAATGGGTATTCAAGAGCACTTCTTTCAACAATTTGAAGTCGGAATATTCAGGATTGGTTATATCAATAAACCCCCAAGGATACAAGCGACCCTTTACCTTTTCCCCGTTGATCACATATTCGTCCTCGGAAGATATCACTGCAAAGGGCTGCATAGACTGCAAGTACTTCATCTCTTTGACATACTCGTCATCGCTATCGTCAGATGCATTGAGTTCGTCTTCTTCGTCCTCTTCGTAGTTGAACTGAAAGATTGGCACGTTGAACTTCTCAATGTCATACAAGATATTCTCCTTGAACTGCTTCAACTCAGATTTGGTGAAAGTGTCGGCTCTTCCAATGATAGGGATGATATTGACATATTTGGATAGCTTCTTGATGATCTCTACGTCTAGCTCTCTAAGACCATGGCCGGTAGGCGTTATGAAATAGAGACAAACATGGATTCTTGTGTCTTTGAACTTAGGGTTTCTTTTGAACTTAGTCTCCTCTGCCAACACTAAGTCAAACTGCTGTTTCAAATAGTTGATGATCTCCTCGAAACATATCTCATTGTTGATGTTGTCTCCAAAGCCAGGTGTATCAATAATGTTCAAAAAGATCTTCGAGTAGTCGCCCTCGTTCAAGATCTCGATTTCCGACTCAGTGATAGCAATGCCCGGTTCCTGGTCCGCCAAACTTGGATTGAAGTCTCTCTGGAAAGTGGCAGCGTTTATTGTAGACGATTCGTTCACAGTGTTGAACGATCCGATCCGCGGTTCTTCCAAGGCCGTGCCAATGGGTTGGTACTTGTGAGGCAAAATCTTGTTATCCAACAAAGAGTTGATAAAGGTGGTTTTACCGGTCCCTGAGGCACCCACACACATGATGGTGAACTTGACACCACGTCTAGTGTCCTTCTTGCGGCGCAAGGCTGAGGATGATAGAAAGTTCATGGCTGAGTATGGTAATTTGGCACAATTGCGACCCGTTTCCGATATTTATTTATGATAGCAAATGGAAGTGATATTTCAGTCAAGCGTCGATTTGCTTCAAGTCTGGCTGACTGTATTAGGCACTTGAATATCGGTTCTTCTGATTCATCAATTTTTTTTTGTGATTTTCAGATCTTTTTCCTGCCCAAACTTACCACGTATTGAAGCTGAAAAGATGGGACTTTTCAATTTTCGTTTATGAAATTCTTCAGGTCGGCGCAAAAAGCGTGTGATGGACACGTCTTAATGCGTTTGCATAATGTCCACCCAGAGAAATGTGCCATGCACCGGTATTTCTCCCTGGTGTGAAGGTAAGGTGTAGATCGGCAGGAAATTTTAGCTCAACCCATTGTTGCAGCATGTCAATATAAGACTGTGTTAAGCCCATCGCGAAACGAAAAGAAGAATGCTCGGCAGCTAATATTCAGGGCGGCAAGCACTTTAAGCAGCGGTCCCGAGTTTGATAACCCGAGTTTAACATTGGCAGACCGCTGAACATTCTCACATGTAACACTGATTTTTATCAAATAGAAGACTGACAGCAATCAGTTCTTTTCGTAAGATCATGCGTTTTAATATATTGACACTGTCACGGTCAACAAGAATTCGTATTGCTTGATAATTGAAGGGTCGTGTTTGTAGTTGTGTATTAGTGCTGTCTACCTTTCTATCTACACATTTTCTGAGTGCTATAGCTAGTCTCCCAGGAGAAGATTGCTAGCAGCTAGAGAAAAAGTATGTTGCGAGTAGCAGTGAGGCTACTAATTTACTCTCATACATTTCCCCTTGCACTAGGTGAAGATCACGAGTACGAGCATCATCTATTGAGTCAGCAACAACAAGCCTTCAACATATTTGAGATGGAGAGAATCTAATTGTCCACGTGATGTATAAAGCTAAGCGAAGCTTATCACGTGAGATGCCTTGCATGCTTCAGTTAGCTTTCCGCATTTTTCTCTATGAAGACCTCGCTCGTATAAATATCAATATGGAGAGAAAGATTTTAGCACTCGCTATGGCTGATTATTAAGAGATCAAATCACAGAAACGAAAGAAACGAAAGAAACTCGAGACTATCAACGGTCAAGCAAAATGAGCACAAGAGAAGTTGCCCTCATCACAGGGACTAACTCCAATTTGGGGATCAATATCGCATACAGGCTTTTAGAGACTGTTCCAAGCGATCACAGGTTGACAGTTATTGTGACATCAAGAACCTTGCCACGTGTGAAGGAAGCAATCAACATGATTTCGGAGTACAACGTCAATGTGGCGAAAAGAAAGGCGGTGTTGGACTTTGACTACTTGTTGATTGACTTCACTAACATGGTGTCGATATTGGACGGGTTTTACGAGCTTTCAAAAAGGTACGACTACATCAACTATCTTTTCGTGAATGCTGCCCAAGGAGTATACGCAGGGATTGACTGGATAGGAGCCACTAAAGAGGTACTTGCAAATCCATTGAAAAGTGTCACCGCTCCTACCTACAAAATCCAGAGAGTGGGAGTAAAATCCAGCGACGGCCTAGGCTTAGTATTCCAGGCCAACGTGTTCGGTCCATACTATTTCATTCACAAAATTCTTCCGTTGCTCAGCAAAGGGCAGGCAAGAGTTGTTTGGGTGTCCAGCATAATGTCGGAATCCAAGTATCTTTCGTTGAGCGACATCCAGCTTTTACGTTCCGATCAAAGTTACGAAGGATCCAAGAGGTTGGTTGACTTGTTGCATCTAGCAACGTACGAGAAGTTGTCGAAAGAACACAACATCACCCAGTACGTGGTACATCCAGGAATCTTCACGAGTTTTTCTTTCTTCAAATTTTTGAACGTGTTCACCTACTACGGAATGTTGTGTTTGTTTTACATGGCCCGGTTGCTTGGGTCGCCATGGCACAACATTTCCGGGTACACTGCCGCCAATGCGATCATTTTTGCTGCCGCCAAGGCCGACCCTGCTTCTGATAGCCAGCTGATAAAGTACGGAAGTGCATGCACAATTACCGGGAAGGAGTACATCAAGACCCTTGATCTTGACGACCAGGTGGGAAAAGCTGATGTTTTGCAGTACTTCGTGAAATTGAGAGACGAATGGGACGAGAAATTGAAGGATCAGATCACGAACACAAGACAGGTCCAAAGCACCTTGTGAAAGGGCCAAGTAGTATCTAGTAGCTATTCATCAAATGTATAGCATTCAAGTGCAACCAACCGGTCAACTCTATGCTATTAATTGAAGTACCTTCTTGTCTATATCAGATCAATATTGCATATTCAGTATCGCCACGCTCCTTAAGTTGCTCGTTTTCTGTGTGTCAGTTCACCTACACTATTTGGTATCACTAAGACATATATTACTACCCACTTAATGCACGATCAATAAAAGTCAACCTTATATGCCATCGAGTAATCCACAGCCTCGTAAGGGCCTTGTTTGGGCTCTCCACTTGCCTTTGGCTGCTGTAGTTTCTTCTTTCTCTTTTCGAGGTTGGCAAGCTCCTGGTCACATATCCCTAGCAATTTCTGGTCGTCAATCGCCCTAGCCCGCAAGAGGGCCTCGCGAATAAGAGCCTCGCCTGCATCCAAGTCGTTGTCCATTAGTCTGCACACCCCCATAGAGTATGTAGCCAAGGCAACCGCCTTTGAGATGCTTTCCTTGCGGTTGATGTACGAAGCAGGCAATACCTTGGCGGCCTTTATCACCAGCTGGTACCAGCCGGAGGCCATGTTCAACAAATGCTGCTTTTTCTGCTTCATCTGCTCGGCATACTCTTCGTTCTTCTGGTTTCTTGCCCGCATTTCGTCCTGTTCGTACTTCCCCGCACTCACATACAAGAAAGACCCACATGTGACGTTAGCAGTGAGTATATCTGCAAGATCGCAGCCTGCCTCAAGCATGGACATGCTTGTGGAGAGGTGGATCCGTGCAGCAACGTCAGTATGATACATGGCAAGCAAAAGCGTCACATACACGTCTCTGGCCCGGAAAAAATCGTCGCGAAAGGGATACCACGCATACGCCTGTGGGGATCGACAGTAGATCCTGTCCGGGGAAACCACTAGTGTGTAGGGGGAACTTTTGTCGGTTCCGGAAGATCCGTCGTCTCCGTCTTTATTGAATCCGGCTTCCACGGTAACAATCCGCGAGCCATTGCTGAGGTCGCCGCTCAGGCTCAAATCGTCAATGAATTTGTTTACGCGAGCCAAAGTGTTCGGCACAGTGTCCGTCTCTAGGAGTGTGCCAATACGAGGGAGTTCCTTCCTCGGGGCTCCTAGTCTCGCGTTAACTTCTTCTTTTGCTATCTTCATATGCAAATCAAGAATACGTACCACGTCGCTCAATTCTACTACGTGTTTTTGAACTCCTATGTAGGCGTATCGTGTCACGACACGGAGGTCTTTCTGGATGTAGTGGGCTCTCTTGTCTGGAGGGACGTGTTTGTAGTCAGTAATTGCCTGGAAATAAAGCGTATACAATTCCTCATACACATACATAGCTTCCCTATACAACCCAAGGACCTCATACATCTCGGCTATTTTCAACTGGATGCCGGTGTATTCATCGCTCAACGGATCCAAATGCTGCTTCTGTGCAAGCTGCAAGGCCTCGATGTACAACTTTAGTGCCTTCTCAATGTCGTTGACCGTTTCTGATTCTGCCCGGATGGCCATTCGCAACAATTTGGCCACTCCCTTGGAAAACGTATGGTGGGGCCAGAAGAAATACCATGCGGTGCAGCCCGAAATCCCCAAGACCAACAAGCCTTTTAATATTATCTCGTTCCAGTCTCTCTGCTTTGGGTGGAAGTAGTTGTTGTATGCCTGTACTTTGTCCTCAGAGACCATAGTTCGCTTAGGAAGAACGGCTTTTACTGTGGGAGCAACGAGGCCTTTTTTGTTGGCAAGCGCGAAATTGATCCGGGCTCTTCTTCGAAGAAGAAGCAACGCCGTTGCAGAGGTTCGCTTGCAAGACATCATATTGCGTGCTTCAAGTGTGTTTTTCTGGAGTGGGGGTGAGGTTTTTGGCTACGTTTTTGCTTGGTAATTTGTAGTGCCACTGAAAGTTGAGTGGAGAAGAAGATAGCTGTGTTTTTGTTTTCTCCCTCAAAATTTGTTGTGCTTTTTCTGCCTAGGGAAAATCCAAACAAATTTTGGCGGAAAAATGCCTGAAGTGTGGCTGCATGGGTATTTTTCATCATGTAGGTCAGCTGAGAGAGGCTTACTGATGGGTACAATGAGCAAATAGAAACATCAATCTAGTTTTAAATCATCAACACCGAAAGGAAAAAGGAAAAGAAATAGAAGCGTGTGGCAACATCCACAGACACTTCTATGCAGCATCGAAATCATTGGGAGAAAGAGTAGAAGTAAAAAAAACCACATAGATCCGAGTTGAAAATGAGCAAAAAAGAACACATACACAAAATATAAACACCAGGAATTACATAAGGAGCAAACAAAAATAATGAGAAAATGCCAAGCCAGACGTGTAGCGGGGCTGGAACGGAGTCAACCAGACTCGACAGCAGATAAGCTGCGATTTATAGGTTGTGGGATATTGGGGAGGGGTATAACACGACGCACGGAGATGCGTGGATGCGCTCGAACTTTCAGGATGATGAACACGGAGGGAGAAAAAATGCAGACATCAAAACAGTCTAGGAATAATGCAGTCTAAAAGTAGCACAATCTGAAAACAACGCTATCCGTCATTTCAAAGCTTCCATCAGTTAGACATCTACCGACAAAAAATTCTGTCTTTTAAACTGTCAAGCACACCAGCATGCAAGAACTAAGAGTTTGACACTCAATCACTATACAATCAAATGTATAACAACTTTTGAAACATCAGATACTACTGGCGTAATTGATATCACAAATATATGCAAAAGGCAATTCAGCCACTGCCAAGAACGATAAGAATCAGAACGCCAACTTCTTCTGATCCATCACAGGCCCGATCATAAAAAACACACTTCCAAGATTTCATGGCCTAAACAAAAAACACTTCTCATCATCCCACTTCTCAACAAAAGGCATGTCCTCCGTTCATCTCTTATGGGTTCGCAAATGCTGTGCCAAGTTGTCGGAACGACTGAATCTCTTTTCGCAGGAAGGACATCCAAAAGGCCGCTCATTACTATGAACAGATCTGAAGTGTCTTTTCAAGTGCTCCTGTCTTCTGAAACATTTCTCACATGCCGAGCACTGGAAAGGCTTCTCGCTGTTTGTGGAAGGAATCGAGATGTTGTCGATGTTTGTGATATCCATCTTCGATGCACTATCATCATGGACGTCTACAGAAAAAGAAACGCCAGCAGAAGACCCAGCAGGACCAATGCTCATTCCCGATCCAAGACTACCAGCAGCGGAGCCAGGAGGCTTCATTGACGAGCTTGCGGAGCGGCCGCAATTGATGTGGGGCTCTGATTTGGTCCGTTTGCGTCTTTTAGTGATTTTCCGCTTGGTGTCAGGAGTCACGATGTTTCCGCCAGTGGGAACAGTGTTGTTGACACCATCAATATCAGAAGTAAGCACAAGCGGGCCGTTGCTGCCTGCTTTGCCGGTATTGTAGAAGTCGTACATCGTGAGGCGGTTGCTATGAGCACCAAAAAGCCCCTCGTTGATGCTCTGGCTGCGGATATGTCTTCCGGGACCACCAGCACCATTGTGGCCGCTCTGGTGGGTAGGAGGGAACTTTGCGCTCGAAATGTCTGAGGGAGACATCGAGTTGTCGCCCTTTTTGGAGTTTCGACGGTATTTCCGGGCGGGGGTATCGTCAGAGGATTCTGCAGTTGAATCACCGGAAGTGGCAGGCGCCGAGGAGGCTGAAAAGCCGCCTGCATTTTTGCCGTCATTGCTGGCGTTCTGCTGCTCTTTAAGCCACTCTGCAATCGCCAAAAAGGCCTCGCCCTGCATTCGGAAGTCGATCTTACCATCGCTGTCTTCTACTGGAGGCTGCTGCGGTTGGTTTGGCTGGGCCTTCTGGTGCTTTTGGTACTGCTGCTTTTGGAGAGGGTTGAGGCACTGAACAGCCAACGACTCAGGCCCCTCAAAGACGCTTTGGGTCAAATTGGCGTTGGCAACAGGAGAGGCGGTGCCCCGCAAGTTTGGCGCATTCTGGCCACCAGAATCAACCTGCATTGCGCTTGTGGTAGAAGCGTCGGCGAAGTAGTTGCCGTTTGCCATATGAAACGCAGAGGCAGGGGTCACACTGCCGCTGTCCAAGCCCATAATATTGGGGATATTCTCGTAGCTGTTTGTGGAAAGCATTGCACAATCGCGGTTTCCTGCAAAACTGTCAAGGTCAAGATTAGGAGTCGAGTTGACACTGCTGTTTCTCGCACCCTCCTCGCTAAGGGCCTTTGGGTTGATGGAGAAGTTATTGTTGAGAATGCTGGCTCCAGCACTAGCGGGCCCTGCGTTCAAGAGACTGCTATTGAAGTCCTCCTCGAGCTTTGCCGACAGCGGGTTGAGCTGTAGATTGTTGAATCTCAAGTCAATCGAGGCAAGAGAGTTAGAGTTTCTGAGATGCATCCGCGAGTTGTTCACCGGCGACGCAGAGGTAATGGACAGGCGGTTTGAGTTTGAAGGAGAATAGATGGAAGTAGAGAGGTTTGTAGAGGACGATGCGCTGCGGAGAACGCCCGAGGAGCCGCTGCTGTTACGTGCGTGGCTCCCGCTGCCCGTGAAATCAAACGAAACGGTGTTTGGGTCGTTCAATTGGAACGAGTTTCTGAACGCAAAAGGGCCCGTGACATTGGCACTGCATGGCACAAACTCGTTGGGAGCAATCTCGGAGTTTTCGTGGATAGGAGTCAAAGAGTCAAAGTTATCGAGGCTGGCATTGGCTACTTTTCCAGAAGAAGAGGACGAAACCAGCATCTGGCCGGGAGTAACAGCACCAAAAGTACTGGAAGGCTGGTCCACAGACTTCCGAAAGTCGTTGAGGAAGCTCAAGAACTCGTCATCATCGCCGCTTCTGTTTGGGATGGCATACAAGTCGCTGGAGGTGATTGTATGGCTTGTTTGGCCGTCGTTGGGCAAATGGACGCTGGATGACGTGTTGTTGTTGAAACTGTAGTTATTGTCCAAAGCGAGCAGGCTATTGTTTTTCGAGGTCAACAGAGGCGACAATTTGGTGCTGGCTTCCAAAGAGGATGTCAGCATTGCGGCATTGCGAGCCGGAGCACTCCCGGTGGCCCTTGAATCGCCGGCATTGCTGCTGCCATCAAACCCATTTGCCAAGGTGTTATTAGCAATGGAATCGCGCGAAGAGAGGGTGGAATTGGACCCCAGTGTGGAAAGATAGACAGATTCTTCTCTGTTGAAACTGGCACTGCTGTGGGTGTTGCGAAGACTGTTGTTCGCATTGCCGATGTTGTCTGACAAGTCGTTGCTGTTGCCCTCGTTGCTGAGAAGAAACCCGTTATTGGAGATCAAATCCGCCGACGAATTGGTTGGGGTTTGCGCAATAAAGCTGTTGAACTCGGACTCCAAATCAAACTTCGAAACGTCGCTTATGAAGTCATCAACGAACGAGTCTTGGGCGGACTTGCTATCTGAGCTGCTTGCTTGAGAGTCTTTTGTGCTACTTTTGCTGTTGCTGGAAGCCGTTGCGGCGAATGACATCGTCTAAAAACGTGAGGTGTAATATCTATCGATACGGATGTATTTGGAGATGATCCAGAGATACGTTTTATGCGATGATTTTTATTTTATGATACTTTATGGCCTGGGTACGCAATTAGATCTTTTATGTAACGTTATGTAGTTTTGTTCTTGGAGATTCCCTTTTCATGCAAGAGCCTTTGTCTTTGTGTCCTGGAGCTAGAGCACACCAGGAATGACAGACAGGCCTTGAAAGCGTTTACTGGCGATTGCAGCTGCTGTCGATAGGAAAAAAAAATATGATTTCCGATATCCTTTTAGAGCTCTCAAAGCAAAAACCACGAAATCACAACTAAATTTCACGATAAGTAGATATGAAACAGACAGATTTGAGCAACTAGGGCGGTGCGTGCAGTACAGAGCTTGCGGATACAAATGGTGGACGTTGAAGATACAGACGATAAATTGGCGGTGGGAAAGTGGATAGAATCAACAAACTGTGCACCAAGCGTGGATATGAATATTAATTAATTGATTTATCAATCAATAGTCAATCGGTGGATTATAAATATGATTTTTTAGCTTTGGTGGCTTCTTGATACCCAGCCCTCATTGGCTCCGGAGGAAAGCTAAAAAGCAAGAAAAAGAGAAGGAAAAGAGAAGAAAAAGAAAAATAAGAAAAAAAAGGTGATGTGAGACAAACTAGACACAGATATATCTGTGTTTTATAAACGCACAAATCTACACAGCAATGCACACACAAATGCAGCGCAGAAAATGCCAGAAATTGCTCTATAAGCGGATCTACAGTGACTGCGGCATCTTCTCAGAGAAAAAGAGAGTGCAGCGCACAAATATACGTTGCTTGTGGAGGAACAATACAAGAACCTCGAGTTTTTGGTTGTGAGCTTGACTGTGTAAAAACAGCTCTCGTCCAAAAACGTTAATTTTAGCTCTCTCTTTCTTTTTTGAGTTCGATAAATCAGATGGAAAAACGACGAAAAAAGGTGAAAAGTGCCCGGTTTTTGCTCAAAGATGTCCGGGTGACCGTGCAAACGCCATGCCATGCATGTATAATGACACCTCGAAAGGCATCTTCTGTGGTGCTCTGTTCCGGGTTCTGTCTATAGCGGTGCTCCGCCTGAACTCAGTACAATTGCAAACAGGCAAGTGGAGCCACAAAGAGCAAGGTTCTCGTGGTCTTTTTTTTGAGAATAGTGATTGGCTGACAATCGCGTGCGTCTTCTCTTTCTTTTTCCTGTTCTTGCCCAATAGTTAAGCTCTTCTCTTTTTTTTTGACATCATTTAAAGCGGATGTATGCACAGACTCTAAAACCATGCCACCGTGGGTGTTGAGCCACTTGTTGTGTAGAGAAAGACCTGTATCCCGTGGAAACGAATGTTGCTTGAAAATAGCGGCTAAAAAACAGTATCCATCTCCAGTCGAACACTACCGCTCCTCTGCAGCTTCCAGCAATGATATGCCGGGTCTGCTAAATGATTTACGAGTGGTACTCGTTGAGCGAAATGACATTATTGTTTTCTGGATTTATGCGACTTTGCGTCCCGAAGCAAACGTCTTTCAACAGACAAACTTGTTTTGTTCTCAGTTTGCTAACAATAACAGAAAAATCATTTCGACTCAACTCAACAGTACAGTGTAGCAAGAGTATCTACCATATTGACCGTGAATGATTCAATGTCACTAGAGTTTTCCACAACAGTTCGCAACTCCCGGGATTAAAATAATATACACAGAAGTAGCTTCCCTACCCTTTCTCTCTCTCTCTCTACAAGACGGTATTCACATCAATGATGCATCATACAGTGTACAAAAAGGTTAACTTGTCCACCTTCTGGAGATTTGGCCATGCTAACTAATGGAATACAAATCTTGAGCTTACGATCGGCGATCAGCTCCTTTGACTTCAACAATCATGCTATTTTTAGTGTTTCTTTTTTCTTGATACTTTAAATTTGATTTATGATGGCAAAAGTCAGCTCAAAATATATCACATTGCTCATTTATTGATTATTCCCTCTGACTTTCGAAGCATAATTTTGCATTCCGCTCCCCAAATCCGAACTTTTTCGTTCTGCTCAAGTCTTCACAGCCACAATATGAAATATCTGCGGTCTGTTAAACGTTAATATATATATGCGCTTTAATAGACGTTGTAATATGCGGGTCTAGAGGTTAGCAAATGCGGTCTAGGCGTTCGTCCTTTGCACTTTATCTAAATTGGCTCTATTGGGAGATTCACATTTGCGGTCTTTTGTAAGAAATCCTGATGGCAGTATTTCAGACTCCCCAAATTGTGAGTCCTGAAGAAGCCTCAAATTTTGCTCTTTCAAAACCTCTTTCCCGGTGGTCCAATTTTCATCTGCGGTGTTTCACTTTCCCCGCCATTTCCTTGCAGAAGATGTATCTTCCGCACATAAATTGGTAGATTCTGAATGTGTGTCAAGCATATCCACTCTCAGCAAGCGAATAGTGCTGAAAATCACTTGTACTATACATAACAGATCTATGTGATGTCCTTAGGTAAAGCATACATTTAGAAAATGGAATATTAGTATTCTTTTGGGGTTCTGACCGTTCGGTTTCTTAGACACATGCAGAGCAAACAAACCATCAGCTCAATATATCATTCACATTGCAGCTACTCATTTGCATTAGATCAGTCGTGAGGGCCGATCTTTTCAAGTTGGGCAGATACTGTCATAAGTAAGTGCTGGGTGGGTTACCGATGCTTATTTGACCAATACTCAGCATTATCGTGAGCAGTGTGAAACTTGCGTTACCCTTTATCAAACAAAATAGACTCAAGCTCATCAAATTTCTACACAAGATATCCAAGCTTGAGAGTTTCATGCTACCACTGGGTTGCAAAGCATAGGTAGACAAATCTAGCTGCTCTTCCCTTTACAAAAGTTCATTAGCACAAACAGGGACATTTGTAGTGAGGAATCTTGGAATGTCGCGCTTGAATCCATCGACTTTTGATTGAAACAAGAGTGTCTTGTGTTGTTCGATAAAGAAAAGAGTTTCTGATGTGGTACCCATCAAGAGTTTTATTTTGCCATCAGGATTTTATCATTGCGTACAACTAGAGTCGCGCGTAGTTTGAAAGATTTCATACGTAGGCGGTTGCTTAAAAATAAGCACGCGATACGCAATATCACTCCACTATCAGTAAATCGTAGTGATCTTGAGTCACGATGAAACCGTGGTTGTTAAGCATGTAGACTTGGCCAGCGACGATCAATTTACCTTCAGATTTTCAAAACTCGAATTTTTAACCCATAGAGCACACCTAATTACGCATGGATTTTCTGCAAGCACATTCATTGGCATCTCAATAGATAGTCTACATTAAGCTTATATTTTCGTCCAAGCATCTGCCTTGATTGTTTGTGTTTGGATAAGTCGTAGAATAAATTTTCGACAATACTTCGCTCGAGCAAACGAGATTCGATAATCAAGGAATGGTGAACCCATAACTTGAAAAAGAAAAAAAGAGAAAAAAGGAGATTCGTCCATGAGAAACTTTGCATGCATCTTTCATTGACGTAGAGAAGCAATTCGACATTCACAATTTTCAATTCACCAGGCTGCATTATAGTGTGGGGGTATTTAATCATTGACTCATGAGGACAGTTTTTAGGCGCCAGAAAATACAGTTTTTTTTTCCACTATTTTAATAATTGCGAGGCCCTAAAATATTTCTACAGAGTCAGTAAATGGTTAAACAGACATGAAAAACATCTAGAGACCTCAAAGAAATATCTAAGATAATTACTGTCTAAAGCGTTTATATAATGATAATAAAAAAATACAACATTCATAATAAGGATGTGTGGCCGAGCGGTCTAAGGC
Organism: Saccharomycopsis sp. NRRL Y-5750; assembly: GCA_030564765.1. Lineage (NCBI taxonomy): Eukaryota > Fungi > Ascomycota > Saccharomycetes > Ascoideales > Saccharomycopsidaceae > Saccharomycopsis > Saccharomycopsis sp. NRRL Y-5750. Next base: position 19,288 of record JAKTZD010000063.1, read on the forward strand.
GCCTGACTCAAGATTCATTACTGTCTTGCAACCTCAAAAGGTTGAGTTATCAGGTCTCGTAAGAGGCGTGAGTTCGAACCTCACCGCATTCATTATTTTTTGCACTTTTTCCTTTTGATATTTTATGCAGTATCGGTACTATTTTTTTTTTTTTCAATATTTGTAAAGTCGATGATAAAAGCAACCACTACAACTACTTCAACTACTTTGATATTCTACAAAGTTATCATCTCCTTTCATGCACAATTTACAAATTTTACAGCGATAAGTTCTGATTCTCTTCAAATCCGAGTGCGCCAATCCTTTAGGCCAAGACAATCGAGCGTAAAAATATGCCAGAAGTAGGTGAAGTGTCGCATGCTGTAGCTAATCTCAGAAGAAACATCATCGGAACTACTATTAATGAGTGTAGCTTCTTATTCGATGACAAAATTTTCAGCGGACTAAAGATTGAGGATGGAACAGCCAGTGCTTCCAAGGGTTCAAAAAGCAAAACAAAGAAAGTTTATGTGCCCGAGATCAAGTTCAAAAGCGTGGATGAGATTCGTGCAGGCTTGATTAATAAAAAAGTTGTCAATGTGGGTCGACACGGCAAGTACTTTTGGATAAGAACAGTCGGTAGACCAACTGACACAATTTACAAGAACGGATTGATAATTTTGCTTCATTTTGGAATGACTGGCTGGATTAAGTTCAAGGGAATCTACTCACATTTCATTCAGATGGAAAATGGGGGATATAAGAAGGTTTTACTGCTGCTTCTCAAAAGTGATGTGAAGGAGGATGGTATCGAAGCAAGCGGAAAAATGGAAGGTGATAAAAATAGAGATACAGTGACAAACGATGAGGAATGGCCTCCCAAATTTCACAAGTTTACCATGGATTTCGCCAAGAATAACGAAGATCAGTCACCTATAAGTTTGGGGTTCATAGATCCTAGAAGACTCGCAAAGGTTCGCTTTTATGAAAACTCCGAGCATTTGAGCTCGGACGAGTCTTTATTACAAAACATAGAGAAATTAGCACTCTTAGGACCAGATTACTCTAAAAAACCTAGCAAATCCGAGGATTCAGCAAAGGAATTGGAGGAGTTCAAATTTGGTGATCCTGACCCTGACGATCACGGGAAGCTGATACTATCGCTACAAGAATTTGTCGGGCTAATACAGTCAAAGCCTAATCTAACAATCAAACCTTTCTTACTCAAACAGGAATACTTTTCGGGAATAGGAAATTGGATGGCTGATGAAATTCTTTATCATGCCGGGATTTTTCCAGAGGAGAAGCTCGCTTGTTTAAGTGTTGCAGATACCGAGAAACTATACTCAAAGATTCTTGAAATTTCAAAACTAACTGTAGAATTAGAAGCCGAGGCCTCTAAGTTTCCAAAGAATTGGCTCATGCTTTATCGGTGGGGGAAGAAGGTGAAAAAAACCTACGATGGCTATGACGTGAAGTTCTTAACGGTAGGAGGCAGAACCAGCTGCTACGTCCCTGAACTCCAGAAAAAAAGAAAAGAAGTCAAGAAAGTCTCTGAGTCGAAACCCAAAGCCAATACTCGTAAACTTAGTGCAACGAAGAGTAGCACTAAGATAGAGGAGGCAAAGGAGGACGTTAAAACTGAAACAAAGGAGGAAGAAACTACATTAAGACGATCAACAAGAAAGAGACGTAAAACTGTCACAACAACTCTGGATTCTTAAATCTATATTTTGTTACAATATATTCAATTAATCTTGCGACACTCAAAATGTGTTTTGGTAGGCTCAACTGGCAAGGCGCAGAAGTAGTCAAGCTTCTGCATTTTTTTGAATAAAGATACCATATCATATTTGACTTCCACGCAATTTTGAGAATCGTTTCGGCAAAGGATGCTCAGCGGCGTTCCTTTTTCACTAGAAAATGTGGTTAGCTGACATATTTGTTGCAAAATTATATGGGGCGAACTTACTTACCCATCGAGTATGTACACAGCATTGGGATCCTCATCAACAAACTCTGCAATGCTTCGGGCTTTGCTCCCAGGGGCTCTATTGACAAAACCTTCCTCAAACTGCTTTGCAGTTGACTCTAATGTTTCTTGACTTGATTTGTTAAACGGATTCCACATCTTAGAGCGTGAGTGGATGAATGACAGACACTTCAATTATAAACACTCTTGTTAGATGAGATTAGCAGCCAGTTGCATATAATATAAGTATATTTTCTCAATTTCTGGATCAATTTCAGATTGAAACTACCAACAATCTTTTCACCGGCTCCATTGACTTTTGTATACTCAATCCACAAGGTTGGTGCACAACCAGCTCTTATAAGCACCGCGAATAGCAAAGATAAGTTTTTTGAGGGGTAAAAGACGTCAAATTGGAATTTCTCGAATACAAAGAACCAAAGCAATGGGTCTGAGAAAACTCAGCGAGACGCGAAAATTAAATCGAGAACGCTTGCAATATTGCAAAAGAAAAATAAACAAAGCATACGCTTTGTTTATTTTTTTCTCTTTGGTAATATGTTTTTGTTTTTGGTAAACTGTTTTCGTTTTTGTGTCTATAAACCTATCGCTCAACTATTAATAGTCTATAGCACTCAATATCAAACACAGCATGCGCGAACCTCAAAGTCCGTCAGCCAATCTATCTAACTAGCTTTAGTCTGATAATTACAACAATAATCTAGAAAAAAGGCCTAAACAAAGAGCGGGCTGGTTGGAGATGTTCAATTTCAATCGCGACATATCGTTTCGAGAAAGATCCAAAACGAAGCTCAATATACCGTCAAGAATAGGTAAGAACAGAACCACAGAGAGGCAGAATAATGTTTATAGCAGCAGTTCTCAGGGTACATCAGCGTCGTCTTTGTTTTCCAATAAGTTTGTTCCATCAGTTCGACCCGCACTTGAAAAATCTTTCCAGAGCCGAGTGTCCACGGTATATCCTAGTATACGATCTCCTGCATTATCTTCATATTCTCATTCAACGACCATAAAACCACCATTGACCTCTGACGCCTCAGAACTTCCAGGAGCTCTTCCCAGCTTTGGCCGTGAGCGTTCATCTAGCATTATCACAAGTTCAACATCTTCCGATCGTTTTTCCCTCACAAAAAACTCTTTAACGGATAGAAAGAGTATTAGAGAGAGACTTTTGCGCAAGCCTGAACTCACTAAAACTACTCTCAAATTGCCTACGTTATCGAGAAACTCATCGCGGCACTCTTTGAAACCTGCTTCATCTCACAGACGTCAAGAATCCGCCTCATCTCCCAAACAGCTTGAATCTGCCTCAACTATACATAGCAATACTGACTCCACAACACAGTCAAATCAGAGGCATAACCAGGCTGCGAACTCTTGGTCAAAAAGGTACCTCAATCCCTCATTACAATCGTCCCTCTATTCAGACTTGTTCAACAGCGGAAAACCTCTGTACAATACTAGCACAAGCTTTGCCCCAGCTTCGAAGGAGTCTCTGATTGAGAATCGCTATAGTTTCCCGAAATTAAAGACTTTGGTGCCCTTTCCAAAACATTTCAACAATAATAATAATATAGTGGAGACCACTGAAGAATTCAAACCAAGTGACGATGATCTGGACTACAATGATGACGCGCAGCGGTCGCGTTTCAATAACAACCTGAATAGAAGTGGTGGTTTTTTTTCTTCTCTTTCGTCAAAAGTGTCTACGTTATTCGGTAATCAAAATGAGATTAATCGTAACAAAGACCGGAGATATCCTCAGCCCAACAGCGAGAGAAATAACTACAATGATCAGAACACTGTCAATAGTGGCGAAACCGGTACTAAGAGAGAAAATTTTGCCAATCAGCGACAGTACAATTATGGCGAAGAAAAGCCAGAAAAAAGCGATAGACATGCCGATAAGGCTGAGAAAAGGGATGAGGATGAAAGCGATGTTGAGCGAAAGCATCGCCAGGACTACTTGAAGAAACTAGAGAAGAAGAGCAAGAAAAAGAGTAAGAAATTGAAAAAGAAGAAACATTCGAGCCGAAAAGATAAAGGTCTAGAAAAACATAGAAAACAGGAGAAAGACCACCATTATCATCGCGAATCTCCAATTTCCAGCGACTCTGATATTGAGCGCAAAAGAAAAAGAGAAGCATATCAAACTCGCAAGAATGATGATTTGACGCTAACTAAAAGAAGAAAACTCTTGTCAAGTGTTGTTCTGCATAGCGAAAGACTTAACGAATCGGCAGCTGTTTCATCAACGTCCTCCATGGGTAGCGATCAGAGAAGTGGCCACGAATACGTGAACTCCTCAGTAACATCTGTTGATTCAGTAATCGATCTGGAACTCATTCAGCTTTATCAAAAAAGGCTATCGAACACGACAGAACAGCTCAAGCGCAAAGAAGACATGATCTCAAACTTAACAAACAAGGTGTTATCACTAGAGAATAGTTTGATGCAGATGCAAAGGTCCTTGATAGAAATTCAAAACAGAACAGACGAGTCGCTGCGGAATGAATATAATCACAATGAAGTAAAAAAAGCTGACCAGCATTCAGCAATCTCCGATGAAGGTAGCCCTCTTAGAAGCCAAAAAAGCTCCATTCATGCGTCTAGATCTTCGTTGGTTTTGCCGCAAGTGAAGACAGGAAGCAAAAAAGTAACGATAACGGACGATATTGAGCCGGAATACAGAAACATTTCTGTGTCCAACTCGATGGAAGTTTCGCCAACGCTAATGAAAATGAAGGCTGTTGCTAATCAACTCAATGATAAAGCAATTGCCAACGACAAAAGTACAAAAAACAGTAACAACACTGATATATTAGGTGATCTAAAGTACCTGGAGACCTTCAACTCGTTGAGCAATTCAAACAGACTCTCAGTAAGACAAAAACTAAGTCAGGAAATGCAGTCTGTTGTTTTGAACCATGAACCGGTCAGCATTGAATTGTTTTCATCGACTCCTTATCAAGAGCAGCAACCGAAGAAGGCCCCAAAGATAATGGAAATCAAACAACCCAATTTAAATACTATGCATCAGCCCCACAAGGTGAGAAAACATACAGCTTCATATGCAGAGAGTCGCATGCACAAAGAAGCGCATTCTAAACAGCCAAAAATAGTGGAGACTGATGACAATGAATTCGACGACACTAATATTGATGAGACGCTCGCACGAATTGAGGAATCGGTTTCCGGACTATCACCAATCAGGGTTTCTTTTCACGATTGATGAACGAGTGGAATCGTCATGTATGTACCTGTAAACGAATACTTTTGGCATTGAATATAGTGAATATCTCGCTGTAAGCTTATTTGAAATCATTGTACCTGAAAAGGCCCGTGAGTAGATATTTTCTTCAACTAGACAGACTTTTTGTAGTATTTGTAGGCATTGAGTTGTGTGATGTTGGTGGCGAGCCCCCGGATCCACTGATTCACCACCACTGATGTAACAGCAGTAAACACTGGAATGATCATAAATAAGTTAGCATGTAAAGATTCATACACTCCCAAAAACTGGAATCTCCAATAAAAATAGGCCAATAAAGAACTCAAAAAGACAAGTCCAGAGTTGCAAGCAAGAAGCAAGTTTTCGCTTTCGCCCAACAACCTCTGGAGTTTTCTAGTGTACGAGATTTCATGAAATTCTTGGACGTCTTCCGTTTGTAGTTCCTGCTCCAAAGCATAATAATTCAAGTATCGCAAATTGTAGCAACTGCATATCATGATCAATAGGCTGGAAAGCCCGTAGATAGGATTCTTTCTGAAGAAAGAGGATATCACAAATATGGGAGTCAATATTACGAAAATAACCGCAAAACGACCAGTATATGTGCGAGCTTTGACCAACAGGACGTGATGCAACAACTCAATCAATTCTTCCTGCTCCAAAGGCTCCAAATAGTCGTTGGATATGAGACTATCTATGCGACGGATCGTGTCAACAACGTTTTCTCTATCTATGTATTCTTCCATGATCGCTGAAGCCCGACTGACAATATAGTACCACGTCCACCTAGTTACAATCGGCCGCTTCCAATCATAATTTACTTGCGATGTTTTTCAATTTTTATCAGATCTCCTGCAATATTTTCTACCTTTATTTTGGTTCCGTCACAAGTACCGATTGAGCCATCAGAAACAACCGTAGGGGAGCTACATCATTTGACAAACTAGAAATCATCATTATTATTCAACCAAATATGTAAAGTACCTATTTAACTCAATACACACTAAAAAGGGTTTTACCACAACTATTGGATGTAGTTCCCCTATTGAGGAATGGCCAAACTCAATTTACCAGTAGTGACACGCGATTCCAACAAGCTGGCTGCCGTCTTATAGTCTTTCAATTCGAAAGTCTTGTAAATGTTGAACTGGATTTTACCTCCTTGAACAGCTTTGATAAGTTTGTCCGAGTAATACTCCCATTTTTCCTTTGTGGTGAGATAGTTAAAAACTGCTGGTCTACCAATGAAAATGTTCTTTGGGGAAAGATCGGTAATTTTGACTGGATCAAGAGGACCACTAGCGTTACCGTAACTGACAAAAGTTCCCCCAACACCTAAAGAGTCGATGGTAGTTCTGTAGGTGTCCTTTCCAACGGAGTCAAAGGCAACATTGGCCCCTTTTCCGGCAGTGAACTCTTTGACCTTGCTTGGAATGTCGTCAGTCTTGCTGTTGATGAGATATTCTGCACCCAATTTCTTAGCAAGCTCCAACTTTTCGGCAGTTGAGGCAACAGCAATGGCATGCGCACCGACAGCTTTGGTCAATTGAACTAAAATCTGCCCGACACCTCCGGCAGCGGCATAAATAAGCACATAATCGCCCTTTTTGATTTTGTAAGCTTCCTCAACGAAAGCAAGAGCAGTCAAACCCTGGATCAAAACGCTACCAAGTTTCTGAACCTCTTCTTCAGAAGCATCAGCTGGGATTTTGAAGATTTTTTGGGTTGGGTCGTACTTGGTGTATTGAGCGAATGTTCCAGCAGACAAGTAGCCCACTTTATCTCCGACTTGAAAGTTCTTGACGTTTTTTCCCACCTTGACAATCACACCGGAAGCCTCTCTTCCTAACACGTATGGTTTCTGAGAAGGATAAAGGCCAATTCTAAAATAGGACTCAATGTAGTTGATACCCGCGTACTTGTTCTTGATCAACACCTCATCATCGTTAATTTGAGGTACTGGGAAATCTTTGTACTGAAGAACATCCAACCCACCGTTTTCTTCGATTAAGATAACTTTTTGCTTCTCTGGAATACTCATATTGATTTGTAGTTAGTGTAAATAGACTCAATTGACCTTGTAAACACAACGAAAGACCTGTTAAATATCAATTGAACCAATAAATTCTAACGGAAAATAGCTAAGGAGATTCCCCATATTTATATATTTTTTCCCTATCATCATAATCATTAGTAATTGGGCCTATTTTTCCCTTCGCGACGGGGATTACACAATGTCAAGTGACCCTGAATCGGTCGATGACGCGCGATGGTGTCAAAACCAGGCAAAAAGGCAAACAGCCACAAGGTTCTGAGGACATGTGCAATACATAATGAAGAGCAAAAGCACGAGACATTGGGCGGAGAGCCCCATTCGTAAATTCGGCCGAAACTACCTGATCAATTCAAGAGGGTGTTACGGATTCAAATCAATATGACAAAGATAAAATTACGGAGTCGGAGCAATTAGAAGTGTGTTGTGAGGAGTATAAAATGCGTGAGCTACATATTGTTTGACATGCATAAATACGTCTTTAAACCAAACACTCACGAGTTTCTAACAATTGCTCTCGATGAAAGTTAACTTTCTAATCTTGATGCACTCTCGAACCAGTTTAGCCCATAGAGCGGTCAATCTCTGAAAAATACGAAACTTCTCTATCAGGCGCAGAAAAAAAATCGCAGGAAGACAAATTAAAAAATTTTCCCTGTCATAGGCAGCGAAGAGCAGAGGTTGTCAATAACCAACAGACACCAGTACCTGTGTAATGCCAAAAAAACTTCAGCATGGACCAAGATTTATTTGACGAGTTTGGTAATCTAATTGGAGAGAGCGACTCTGGTCTCTCCAGTGAAGAAGAGACTGAAGTTCCACAAGAACCAAAGATTCGGGAACTAGATGGCATGGAGGAAGATGAGAAAGAGGAGGAAGAGGCGGAAACGCAATTGCAAACATATAAACCGGCCTTCAAGGAGGTTTTTGGGGATGATGTTGAGGTCAAATTTGGAGATATAGACACACAGACAGCTCAACAGGACGAGCCGTTGTTGGCACCTGTTGTTGAAAAAAATATCATGATCGAGGAGAAATCTCTTCCGGAAATCACATACGACAGAAACTATTTAATGAACGTCTCATCACATACACCGGAAAGAATAAGAAACGTTGCGTTTACAGGCGGCTTACATGCGGGGAAAACCTCCTTGCTCGATATGTTTATTCTTGCAACTCATCCCAACATCGAACGCGATTCGTCAGCATCATCAAAATCAATGCGCAAAACTGGCCGCACAATTAGTTTACGATACACAGACAACCACATGACCGAAATAGAAAGAGGAATATCTATCAAAACATCGGCTGTGGGCTTGCTTTTGGAGAATTCGAAGGGAAGAAGCCTTGTCGCAAATCTCATTGACTCGCCGGGTCATGTAAATTTTGCAGACGAATTGGCAGTGGCGCACCGATTATGTGATTCGTGTATGATCGTCATCGATGTCGTTGAGGGTCTCACCATAGCGGACCAAATATCTATACGAAATTGCGTCAATAATAACATAACTATGTGCTTGGTGGTCAACAAAATCGATCGCTTAATATTGGAGTTGAATCTTCCAGCCATGTACGCTTACTATAAAATCAGACACGTGATAGAAGAGGTGAATCATTTCATTACGCACGACTCGCAGATAGTACTGGCTACAAAGGCTCAAACTGCTCAGATAAGGTTATCTCCGGAATTGAATAACGTGATATTCGCATCAGCCAAGTATCGCTTTCTTTTTACCTTAAAGTCTTTTGCTGACAAGTATCTACAGCTTCGAAACCTTGCAGATTCTGTAGAGTCTGAGAAATTTGCCAAAAAGCTTTGGGGGGACAAAGTGTTTTATAGCGAGACGACCGGGAAGTTCTACTGTCTGGAAGGGGAGACAAAGAAGCAAAACACTTTCCTTCATTTCATATTGAATCCAATGTATAACCTTTTCTCGATAGTGTTGTCTAAAGACAGCAAGGAGATAGCAAAGATTCTTCTGAAGGAACTCAAACTAGATACAAAAAAGTTGTCCAAAGACTTTCACAAGCAAGATCTCGATCTGATCTTGTTAGAGGTGTGTGAAATATTTTTTGGAGGAGTTGAGGCATTTGTTGATTGCATTGAGCGAGAGACTCCATCGCCTACTGAAAATACAGAAAACAAACTAAATCAGTTGAACTACGTATCTTACGGTCAGAAAGAGAAATCTCCAATGGTTGCTAATGTTGCCAAACTATTGACCGACGGCAATGGCGAAACCTTTTTTGCTTTGGCAAGAGTGTATTCGGGAAAAATCACGGCTGGCACGCCAGTCTATGTCCTCAAAGATCTGGATGACTTCAATGGTGAAGATCTCCAGGAAGTGCGGGTCAAGAAGCTTTATATTCCTTGCGGAAGATACAATTTCGAAGTCAACGAGGTTGGCGAGGGAAGTATCTGTATAATTAGCGGAGATTTTGAAAACGTAATCGAGAAAGGTGCCACCATATACGATTATGAGGGCATTAACAATATCAAAGACTTAGATGCAGTCAAGCTTCCCTTTTTCAAGCAAATAGACTATCTCACGTCAACGGTATTCAAAGTAAGTCTTAAACCTAGACTTCCCGCTAATTTACCAAGCATGTTGACTGCGTTGCAGCAAATTAACAAAAGTTACCCAGGGGTGAATATTAATGTCGAAGATAATGGTGAATATGTTATTTCTGGTCCAGGAGAACTATATCTTGATTGCGTGCTATTCGACCTCAGATACTTGTTTACAGACTCATTGGAGATCAAAGTGTCCGAACCTTTTGTCAAATTTGAGGAAAGTATCACCGAATCTACCAAAACCAATTTAGTCATCAATTCAGCAAATCAGAAGAACTCCATAAGTATTACTTGTGAGCCGCTCGATGACAAGCTAGCAGAAGACCTTGAAACTCCAGGAAGAAACTATCTGGACTTGACGCCTCGTCAATTAGCCAAGGTTCTCCAAAAGGAGTACCATTGGGACGCCTTCAGTGCTCGTTCTGTCTGGAGCTTGGTATCCGGGTCAGGAGTTTCTGCGAACGTTCTTTGTAATGAATTGATGCCTGGCGATTATAATCCAGAAGCACTTGCTGATTGCAAGGAGTCCATTATCCAAGGGTTCCAGTGGGCTATAAAACAAGGTCCCTTATGCGAGGAAAGAATAAGGCGCGTGAGATTCAAAATAATAGGGGTGAATCTATCTGAGGATCCAAGTGAAAGAGGCTCTGGACAGATTCTCCCTATGGTAAAAAATGCGTGTTATGCGGCGTTTTTGATCTCTGGTGCCAAAATCATGGAACCCGTGTATCTGATATACATTACATGTACCAAAAAGGCGGTTCAGGCGGTGGAGAAGATTCTCTCTAGACGTAGAGGACGTGTCGTCAACGTTGAGCCTATCGTGGCTACAAATCTTGTCCGATGTTATGGATATGTTTGTGTGATGGACTCTATGGGATTTGAAACAGATTTACGACTTCTTACGCAAGGCCAGGCGATGTGTATGCTAACATTTGACAGCTGGGACTTTGTCAGCGGCGATCCGTTGGATATTGATGCCGAAGTGCCCAAACTTAAGCCTGCACCCCCTCATAGCTTGGGGAAAGACTTCATGGTGAAAACCAGAAGAAGAAAGGGTTTGAGTGATTATCCTGGGGTGGAGCAGTACTTGCCCCAAGCGGTGCGAGTACAGTATGGGTTGGTGAAAATGTGAGCTCCCAGGTATAGTTGATTACGGAATGGCAGACACATAAAATAGTGCAATGATCAGACATTAACGCGTACATTTATACAGACAATACAGTGCAATGCGCAACCAAATAATAAACTATGTACATTATATTCCTGAACCATGGGCAGTTCTATGTAGCAGAATCCATAAGCAGCTCTATGTAGCAGAAGCCATTGGCAGCTCTGTGGCAGTCCAGATAGCAGTATGGCAATAAAGACAGGACAAGTAGTGTTACAGCATGACAATTAAGACAGGATGGATGACAGGATGGGTGACGGGATGGATGACATCAGGGGCTGCTCGTGAAGGGATGACAAAACAATTAAGTGGAGAAAAAGATAAGCAACAAAAAGAGTTCATTAGATAGAAAGTAGCCTTCAGCACGTTCAGGCGGCCATTGGCGAAGCGTTAGGATCAAACACTGGAGCCTGAACTGGAGGGGCCATCCATTTCTGCATGAGAATACCACATCCTTCCATTATACCCAAGAAAATACCACATGTGATAGCAGAGTTTCTGCAGTGCTTCCAGCCACCTCTGATGGCCAAGGATCCACCGGTAAAAAACCCAGCAATGATGGCGTTCCATGGATCTTCTCTCTTTCTTACGGCCTTCACCCCACAGTCAAACGTGGAGAACAAACCACCCCAGGCACCGAAATTACCTCCAACAACAGGGGCTCTGGACTTGATGGCAAGCAAGGCACCTGCACGACGCTCACCAAGTGGCGAGTTACGGAATCCTTTGATTCCGTGCCATACAGATCCACCAAGAAGACCCATGGCAAAAGCTCCTCCAAAATCACTGATGATGACAAGGGGACAAGGGTCTCTGCTATGATCGGCTTCAGAATTAGACATTTTCGGCTGCGCTATGTGATGTGATGATGTGTGTGTGAGGCACGATGCTGTTGTTGCGTGTAGACCAGGTGGCGATGCTTTTCTATTGATGTCCTGTTAAGCTGCCTTCCAGTCAATGAATAAAATTTTTCAGAGCTCAAAAATTTTCGATGGTTTTTTCAAGAGTTCGGTGCAGAGCTCGTGACCGGCAACGGCCCGCAGGCTGCGTGTTTTGTCACGAAACGAAAACGAAGTGGTGAAAAATTATATCGGGGCACGCAAGATGGGACAACACGCGTGCTAAGTTAGCCCTAACTATAGCACCCTAGAGGGAGCACATTCAACGTCTGGAAGTGAACTGAGGGAATACAATGAACTTGTCGACATCTACGCTAGGAAACAGACGTAAAAGAAGAAACCAGTCGGACATTGGGGACTTGGAAAACGCAGCCACGCTTCAGCTCGGACCGGAGTTTTCAGAGACACAGATAGACCATGACGGGACGGCTCAACCGTTGGTGGCCTTGAATCTTTCAGAGGCACGGATTTTGATCAGAGAGGCGTTGAAGGAGCGGAAAAAGATTATGAATGCAGGGGCTGCAGGTGCCAACGGGGCCGATCTTGAAGCCGCAGAAAACAACAACGAAGATGACGACGAAATGATTGCGGAAGTAGCGTTGGCACCGGGTGCTAACGAGATATTGAAAAAGACATTGGAATATTTAAATATATTTGCACGATTCAGGGACCAGGAAACATGTTCGATAGTCGAAAGCTTGTTGAAGCCGAAGGAGTATGAGGATCCACAGAGACATTTGCATCCGTTTGAGATTGCCCAGTTGGGGTCTTTGGACTGTGTTGAGGCAGACGAGGCAAAGACGTTGATACCTAGCTTGGCCAACAAGAGAACAGACGAGGAGCTCACGGAGATATTGAATCAGCTCCGTACTTACGAGACGCCAAATTGAGAGGGCTGAGTATTTAGTGATTGTATACGCTACTGAGGGGATGCCAAATAATATGGATGTATAATGTGACACTTTGTAGAAAGGGTGATTTTGAAGGATGCCTGTTGTAAAGGTAGATTGCGTCATGTATTCTGAGATGTATAATATAAGATGTGTATAATATAAGATAAAATTGATTACCGTATGTTGGTATCATTGTTTGAATGCGGCCTATGTACAAATCGAACGTGGCATCAATCCGCTGATTATGACTTGGCTGTCGTCTGTCGTTGCAGGTTTATTATCTGCTGACATAAATATTCACGAATGAACGTTCTTATAGCCTCCACGGCGTCCCAAATCTTAGTGCCCTGTATTTATCAAGTATCCCCCCTGTCTATTCCTTTACAGCCCTAGCAGCGTTGGCTTTGAAAAGATCACATTCACAGAAATCTTTTTGGCACTTTCCCAAAGTTTATCATCCAACGTCTTTGGGAGTTTTCTTCCATAAAGGCACTGATCAACAAGCCACATTCCCACAATAAACTCTTCTCTGGATAGCGAGCCTCTTTCCTCTCGGTCCACAAGCTTCCATATCCGCGAAAGGATCTCGTCTGATAGATTGCTTCGTCTCCAGAGCTCACGCACCACATAGCCATGGACTCGCTGCGAGCTGTCGTCTGAGCTTGTAGCCGCTGGGACAGACCCCCTATTGATTCCTGTAGAGCTTCCGGTTTTGGAATGCAGTCTACCAGTTTTCCCTGAATTTTTGGCACTATCGTGGACCATATCCATGTACAAGCCACGATTTGCCACCCATAGACCGTCGTACCGTTTCCTTTCTGCCTCTGTGATCTGGAACTGGTCATTGTGGTGTTTCCACGGCTTGTCCTCGTTGAACTCCTTCTTTTTCTTTTTCTGCTTTCTCATGGTAGTCCGGAAAGTGACTGGGTTGTTATTAAGAGGAAGAACATTCATTTGGTTCACTGATGTCGCAGATTCATGGTTTCCAACGTCGTCGGCCAGGTGGTGCTGTTGATATAATGGTGCTGTCAACAGAAGACCCCCTATTTTGATGCGATGGTCGCCTTTGAGCTTTAAGTCCTTGAGAACCCGTTTCCCTTTTTTGCGAAACAAACTGGTTTTTGCCCGCGTTCTTTTGATGTCAATCAAGGGATATTGTGGGAGATCGTCGTCTTGGGACGCATTCTCAGCGTCGCCGGCGTTTTCGTGGTCATTGTCGATATTCAGACGCGCATCATCGTCGTATATTCCTTCATTGTTGGCGTCTGAATGTTCCTCATAGTTGAAAGCTTGATCCTCATCGTTTCCGTCCCGATGGCTCTTTTCTTCAGGGCCCGTCAGTGTGGCATATACACGGGGTGTGAATGTAGGCTCATAGATGCTGTCGGGAGACGAATGAAGGTTCTTTATACGTGAATCTCTACCGGTTTGGGACTGCAGATGCGGATATTGTTTGGACGGCTGATCATTGACGGCTGCGGCAGCCGCAGCAGCAGCGGCGGCAGTGGCTGCCGAGGGGCTGTTCTTGAAAGAGGAACTCGAAGCGGCGGAAATCAAACTGTGTTGCGAATAGTTGAATTTGTTTCCATAAACATTATTGCTGTGTGCCGCAGAATCAGATCTACTGGGAAGCGGGTGGCTGGTAAGATCGTGCTTATTAGGCAGCAAAGTGTTTCCGAGATCAAGCTTGTTAGGCATAGTTTCATGTTTAGTCGGGAAAGAGGGGCTAACAAAGTCTTCGTTGAAAGAAGGAGCCTTATTTGATGTAGTTTTGCTTAGCTCAGGACCCTGTGAGGCTCTGTTACCGTTGGGCTGCATTTTGCACGAGTCGGGGTGGAGATATGTGTCATCGAACAGCGATTGGTCTCTAGAAGTGGTAGAAAAGTCCGAATACAAGTGAGACACATGTGCGATCTGTTTTGGCGTCAAGTCAAGCGTCTCTATGTCAGAATGGATCCTGTGGCTGGGAGATCCCGACAGAGAAGGCCGCTTTTGCAACGCGTGCTTCTGCGGCTGTTTCAAAGACTCCGCGGACGTCGATTTTTCCTGAACAGTGGACTGTCTTCTGTTAGGATACATTCCAAGACCCATGCCTGTATACTGGACATGTTCCGATGACGCAGACGACTTTATAGACTGCGATGAGTGCGAAGGGCTGTTTCCGTCGTGATAAATTGTTCCTGACAATCCATTGGCACCTGTAGAGCTGTTTGCGGCCCCTGAACTATTAGAACCTGCCGCAGTAACACTAGAGTGTGGCTGTAGAAAGCCTGTAGTAGATAATATGGATTTGCGATGCCTCACTGCAGATCCACTACCGTTGCCGTTGTTATTACCAGGAGACTCTATAAGGGATGATATTCTCTTTGAGGCAACAGCAGCAGCAGCAAGCGCTGTAAAAGAGCTGCTTTTGACAACTGAACTTTCATTGTCACCTTCTAAAGAGGCGCTATTTTTGGGCTGATATGGATGCAGCAGGCTGGTATTGATATGCAAGACGTTTTTGTGCTTCGGAGAGGGCGAGGGAGAAGACGAAGACATTGACCTCAAAAGAGGGTGTGGCTGACCAGAAGGCTTCCCAGAGTTGCCTCTAATATCGTTATTGGGGTCCAGTCTCTTACGGACAGCTGAAGGCGTTCGGTTGGGGACCTTGGAGGGCGTGGTTTCCGCATGCTTGATGGCATGTTGTTTTGTCTTGGGCTTTTCATTGAAGGACTGCCGTCTTTTGATCTCGGAGTTCCGGGACGTGTTGCTGCCGCTGTTGCCGCCTACCCCGGGGTGTGGGGATCCCAGCCTGGATACAGGCGAGGACGAGGCTGAGGCTGATTGCTTCTGCTGAAACATCGCGGTGGCTGCCTGGGCAGCAATGAAAGAAGACGACGATTCATTTGCCACTGGGGGCTTTGCCGCCGAGGCCTTTTGCGATGATAGTCCCAAATTGCCAAACATGTCGTCTTCGCGGATCAAAAGCGACTCCACTATAGCTCATCGCTCGCCGGGAAGAAACTGTTGATGTGTGTGTCAATCATAAGCCTGTGATTTTTTAGTACTGCAGAAAAAAATCAGAAAATCATTGTGCGCACGTGACCGTGTATCTGGGCAGTTGAATCTGGGACGAAATATCAAGCACCCAAAAATCAGCTGTCGTCTAGACGTCCGTCATACGCAGAGATTTCTGCCGAGAAAGATGTAAGTACGTGCAGAAAAACACACATAATGTCTGACATAAACGTTTTCCTAACCTCTGCATTGACATCGTCGCAAAGACGAATTTCGACTGCCTGGAGCTTGCCATATTTCAAACGTAAGGTGGAGCAGATCACGGGGATTCCCCCAGAGAGACAAAGAATACTAGCATATCCAAGTCCAAACTCACTGGACTACAGTGTGATATCTGCAGAGGCGGCAGGGACGGCCAATGAGGAGAACGTTTTACTTGACACTTTCAAGGTCATCCAGCCTTTCATACGTATTCATGTCGAGGACACCGAAGAGAACTCAGACTTGAATGCCATCGTGCAAGCCACGCTTTCTGGCCACAATCTGCAGACAGACGCAGAAGCCGCGTCTGATGCAGGCTTCCAATACGATGAGGCACGCTATAATGCTCGGCCCAATACAGTGCGTACCTGGAAACAAGCCAATAAGCTAGGGCGGTTTGACCCAAACTTACAAGCCCAGAAGGAGAAACGCTTAAAGGAGAACGCAGAGTACGCAAAGACTCTTCAGGTGAACGCTCGTTGCAAAGTCACCAGCACACAGGCTCCACGTATAGGCACGATACGATACATTGGGGAAATCCCAGAAATTACCTCTGAATGTGACGGGTTTGTGTGGGTGGGGGTTGAATTTGACCGTCCTTTGGGAAAGAACGATGGCTCTATTCATGGAAAGAGGTATTTTCAGTGTGACGCTAATCATGGGTCTTTCGTGAAACCAACGCTTGTGGAGATTGGGGACTTTTCAGATGCAGTGGACGAGGATGATAGTGACGATGAGGAGTTATGAAGTAATATTGTGTCAAGAAAGAGAAGTTCACATGAATTTTGACTGGTTTTACTGATAGCGACTTCGCGATGGTTTTTGATATAATGTATACTTTTTATCCGGTAACTACGACCGGCCAGATCAATGTTATGGAAACGCTTTTGATTAAAAGTTGTAGCGCTCAAAATTAATGCGATATGTGCTACAAATAGTCCGCTGTATGGTTTGTAGGCCCCCTTGCAACTTGCAGCTACTGTAACGCCAGGAGAAACATAAACCAATCATACAAATAGCCGTAATAATGTTGCGATAACTGAGCCACACTTCGGTGCCCCCCATCACCGAAAGAACCAATTCCGTATTAATCACACCCAGAAAGTATACCTGCCAAGCCACATCTCTCCAGCCGTACTACTGCCGCATCCGGTTCCTTGGTAAGAAAACATGTAGTGGACGCAGAGAAAAAATCAATAGCATTCTAGAATGAGAACACAAGGAGGCACATTATGATGAGTTTATACATGACTGTCTATGATTTCAAAGAACTTACCGCAACAAAAAACAATGAACCTATTCACCACAATAACTCCAAGATCAATTGCCATTGAATCGCTGGATTGGTTACCAGAACTTTCGGCCGATAATTACGCGAAATCCAAAAGCGAGTTGCTTGCAAAAAGATCACAGCTTTCATCGTTCGTGATTCAAGCCAACAATAACAACAACCACAACCTAAGTAATTTCTTGATACTACTTGAAGAGTATGTGGAGGATATATTTAAATTGGTCCGACTGCTCGTTGCAGACTCCAGCCGCAGCGCATCCGAGTTCATGGATGACTTACTTTTAATGCGAACCTCCAAATTGCCCTGGAATTTGCCAATAACTAATTCATACTTTCAATGGGGCGACAAGCCTCTTTTTTGGAAAGTCTCTAGCGAGGTCAAAATATGTCTTATGTCATTAAGTCTTTTATATTTCCGAACCGGGATCAATGTTGTCAATACCAGCCTCACAATCAGCGACATCAAAGAGAGGAAACAGCAAGAAAATAAATGGAAGCTTTTGATGGACAATTTCTTCAAGAAGTCGTTGTCAACATCGGCTTACTTATTGAAGAATTTCACCACGGCAAATGAGCAAACCGATCTTATTGTTGAGCTTGGCCACGAATTTGCCACTTTCATAGACAAACATCTAAATGCGAACTTTCAATTGATTGTTGTGATCAAAAATTTCTGGTCAGAGAGACTTGATAACTTTACAAAGAGCGACAGCAATCCTTTGCTGTATAACCTAGAGGATTTGAACAGTGAATTCTACAAACTGAATAACTATCATCTCCTTATAAAGATATCTGCGTACGTTTTGAATGAACTTGACTACCAGGTGAATTTCCTCAATAGTCTCAGAAACCGTGTTCGTGTTTCTCCAGGCGATACAAAGCTACTTCAACTATTCAAAGGATTATCAGTGGACAGTGACGATGAAGATGATGACAACCTTGGAGACCTGAAGGCTAAAAAGAAGTACACAAAGACGCTCTTGAAGCTGATCAATTTTATGGTCAATTTGATCAAGCTAGTGCAGATATACGTTCGAGTCTATTGCGTGAAGTTTTTATGTCTCGACAACTACATTTTGAAAAATAGAGTAGGGTACTCGATTTCACTTATTAAGTACGGGTTTACAATGATCGACAATGGTCTATCGGTAAGAAAAGCCATTGACGACCAGATAGATTTGTCCAAAAAAGACATTATCAAAAGCAGGTTTCTGTTGAAGAGCAAATTGAAGACAAAGATTGGCAGCAACAGCAGCAGCAGCAAGTTTACAACAGTTAACGACGCCTTTGAGACTGACACAAACAAAAAGGGCAAGAACGACAAAAATGCAGTTAGGAACTTGTCATTCTATCGAAAGTATTTTGTTGAGGAGTCCCAGAACCAGTTAATCTTCAAAGATTTTGAATATCTTACCAAAAACTTGCAAAACTTGAGTTACAAGTTTGAGGTGCAAAACAACAACTTGGATTTCCAAAAGATTGAGATGGTTGACTCGCAGGAGTTCACTAAACAGCTTCCTCTTGGCAAGAAACTACCTCTTAATATCGCAGAATGGGACCCAGTGCAGTCACTAAAGTCTGATGTCGAATACCAAGGCCGAGGCTCTTACTTTTGATCCATGTTTCTACATTTATGGCTACACAACAGACGTTGGATCGAACTTATTGATGTTCTTTCATTCTATGACGTAATCGTTTGCTTATATATAAAGACCGGATTGCTTAATTGTTGAGATACTTAGCATGATGCTCAATGTGTTCGCTCATGAAAGTAGAAATGAAATAGTATGAGTGATCAAACCCCTCGACCAAATGTAAGTTAACGAGGCCCTCGAATGGCGAGCCTTTACTAGCTTCAACCAAGCTTTCAGGTTGCAATTGATTGCTTTCTTTCTTGTAGAAATTATCACGCGTGCCCTGGTGAATCAATATCTCTCCAGGTTTTCCTTTGTAAGCTTTGATCAACTTGATTGGATCATAAGCGTCCCATTCGGATTTGTCCTTGAGATAGCCTGAAAAGGCCTTTTCTCCCCATAGACAGTTCGTAGGATTGCAGATAGGAGCAAAGCACGAAACAGATTTGAAAGCATCTGGATTTTTCAAGTAGATCATCAAAGAGCCGAACCCACCCATGGAGTGACCAAAAATCGATTTGTTTGTAAGATCGAGATTGTCAAAGTGAGCTGACAATGCCTTTGGCAATTCTTTCACAATGTAGTCGTACATTTGATAGTTTTTGGCAAATGGTTCCTTGGTGGCGTTCAAGTAAAATGAAGCCCCCTCCCCAAAGTCCCAGTTGTCTTTGGCTCCAGCAATGTCCAAGTCTTTAGGACTGGTGTCGGGAAGAACAATAGCAATCCCGTACTTATCAGCCAATGGCCAGATACCGGCCTTTTCGCTTGCATTTTGTGGACTGCATGTCAATCCACTGAGATAAAACAATGTTGGGACTGCCTTAGCTCCTTTCTCAAAGTATTGCTTCGGCAAGTAGACATTGACCTTCATCTGAGACTTGGTCAAAAGCGACTCATGAGAAAGTTTGTACAATCTTCCCCCGAAAGTGTAGATTTCTGCATCGACATTCATTTTTGTTGGTTGACTGATTAGATGGTCAATGACACCAGTGATTTATTTAATTGCTCGTAAAGACGGTAACCATAGCCGAGATAGGGTTTTTATAATTTTGCAATTTTGCTATCAATTTTTCTAGTATTAGCAATTTGATTTTTTACTGTGCTTAATAATGATTACGGTGTAACGAAATTGCGGGCGAAAAACGGTCCGTGGCTGGCCAGCTTTATAAAAGAACCAAGTATTGTATAGTGCAAATGGGATGAACTGCAGGACAGCCTATATGAATGTATGTCTATATGCTTATTTACAGATGGGGTATAACGTGAAATGTCATCAAGTGATACCTACCAAGTTCTCGATATCGTTTTTTAGTTTATTCGATTTCTCTTCAGAAACAATTTCCATCATCTCCACATTATGAACAAGAACCTTTGTGTTGTTCAAGTTCAACTCAAATACAAAGATGCCGTTGAGGATTCGGCCAGGACTGTCTGACGGGGCCTCTGAACGAGAATCGGATGCCGGAGGTGTCGATAAGTGCTCACAGCCATCCACACAAGTTCTCCATTTGACAACAATTTTGTATGTCCAGGGAAATAAGCTGAACTTATGGAAATTAAGTGCCTCCATAGCAGGGTCCTGGAACACAGAGATCTGGTCTATTAGAGCCAGCTCTACTTCTGCTAGTGTCTGTTCATCGTATATCTTACTGGATATCTCCTCGACCGGGGCCTCAACATGTGTGCTAATGACATGAAGTTTGACGTGCTTGTGGGCTAGTATGAATTTCTGGAGAACAACCTGAAGACCCTTAAAAAGCGCAAAGTAGGCACGATGACCCTTAAGAACCGGAATCATCGGATGTGAAATTGGGTATATTCGAAGGATCACATTTTTGGAAATGATGTCCTTGGGAAGAGTTTCATGGAGAAGATTTGGAATACAATTCTTCAAACACAGCATTGTGTCCTGAAGATTCAATAACCGCTGCTGCTTGTCCTTTAGTCTCTGGCTGTCGGAACTGCCTCCAGAACTGTCGCTTGCTGTGGAGAAGCAGCATGCTCGAGCATTTATTGCATAGAGCTTATATGGATCGACAGCAGCAGGAGCATTATAAAAACTCTTTGGTGGGGGCGTGAACGTTCTGGAGTTGAATATACAGCGTTTGGGGAGAACTGTTTGCCACATTAAAACACAGAGCTTGTTGTTGGGTCCCACGGGTTCATTGATTTGAAAGTAGCTAGTTTACGGCCCAATTTCAATATTTTTAGTGAGTGAAGTTTAAGCTGGCAGGCAAAAGCAATGATTTGGAATTGGAATGATTAGCCAAGAAAGACGCAATCAAGAGCGACGGAACAAGTGATAAATTGATAGAGCAACGTAGATCTTTAATGCAATGAGTCTCAGGCTCTAGGAGTGACAAAGTTTTGCATGTTTGCACTTTTCAGCTCTAATTTTCAGATGTACGGCGATTGCTAAACCCACGATGGGAAAGTTGCGGCAACAGAAACCGTTTAACCCAGTAATTTGGGAAAGGTATTTCAAGTGATGGCCGTCATTCTGGAGACCTGTAGTGGGATGATATTGATGGAATCGCAGCAAAATGAAGGCCCCACGTATAACTGTGGATTGTCACCAGCGATAAACACTCCCCAAATACACGGCACATACGCATATGCTCAAAGTTTTGCTCGATGGCCAACATCAGCCCAGCCGAAGCATGAAAAACAAATCAAGACAAATTTTAGTTCTCCAATATGAAAACAAAAAAACGCACAAGAGCATTTGGTTTCCTTGTGTATCGTGTGAATCACCTGTCAGCGGAGAATTTAAGCGCACAAACTATAGAAAGCGCAATCACAAAAGCATTAATAATGACGGAGGACTACGATTTACAGACTTTTGTTCCAATGGTAGATGTAAGTGATTGAATGTTGTTGAAGCAGACGAAAAACTACACGATACTAATCTCAGGCACAAATAGGCAATATTGGGTGTGTCGGACTTAGAAAAAGTGACCGTCAAAAAGATCAGAAATGCATTGACGGCGCTTTTTGGCGTGGACTTGCAGGCCAGGAAGAAAGAAGTCAGCGAATTGATTATGGAACGGTACTACAAATTGATTGAAGATCGTGAAAAAGAAGCACAAACAAAACAGGAAACGACCCACGAAGATAGTGTCAACGATGACGAAATATTGGCAGCACAGTTGCATGCCCAGCTAAACTCCAGAAGACCAAGAGCCAGCGCTGCAGCTCATAAAGTAACCAAGCCGTTGATTAAGAAGAAAAGGAATGTGGCTAATAAGGACGGACTGGCTCCCAGAAAGACGGGGTTGTCGAAGCCTATGCGTTTGAGTACGCAGCTAATAGATGTTCTTGGAGAAGAGACGTTGCCGCGTACACAGGTGGTAAAGGGGATTTGGGATTATATAAAGCTTCATGACTTACAGAACCCCAAGGATAAGAGGCAGATACTATGTGATGAAAAATTGGAGCCGATTTTCGGTAAGAAGACAACTATGTTTCAGTTGAACAAGGTGCTATCGAAACATCTTTTCACCGACGACGAGATTGTTGCCGGGTCGTACACGGTTCCGCCAGCGTCGGTAGTGGATGGGCATGACGAGGATCTTTCTGAGGATGAGTGAGGGGTTGCTTTGCGCAAATGTATATTAGACTGGTTAAATAATACACCAATATTTTTGTGTACAGAAGGGTGTTGTAGTTGATCGGGAGCGAAGCGAGAAAGTAGAGTATACAGAAGATTGATATATGTCATTTGTTGTTGAGGGATAAATTTGTTTTTGTTTATCATTTGTTTATGCCATTTCTGTGTACCATTGGCTTGTCATTTTCGGATATTAATAGTTCATGCCTTTTATGTCGAACATCAAACAATCTGCACCAACTTTTATCAACTATTATTGACGAATGTCTCTGATTGTCACTTCAGCAAACAATGCACTTTACCCTTTATTCTCCAATTGCAATTAGCTACATACCTCAAACAAAATTCTTTGTCAAGGAGCTTGAGGAGTCTAAGGAGTTCAGGAGTTTGATTGCCCCGCTTGATCCTCCCCCCCTTCCCCCTCCCCCAGTTTGCAGCTCATCGCCCTTGCAGGGCGTCCCATAATCAGCGAAAAACAAAAAAAAAATAATTATTCCGCCTAGCGTTGATTCGATGAGAAGCGAAGAACCGGGAGATTTTTTTCTCTCAATGAAAGAGCAAACAGGCGAGTAAAGCAAAAATGTAAAATCTAAATTCAAATAATTTATCTTGAGATTTAGGCCGTCTACCGCTATCTTGGTTGCCATCGCCAGATACCAGCAA
This sequence comes from Saccharomycopsis sp. NRRL Y-5750, assembly GCA_030564765.1. Lineage (NCBI taxonomy): Eukaryota > Fungi > Ascomycota > Saccharomycetes > Ascoideales > Saccharomycopsidaceae > Saccharomycopsis > Saccharomycopsis sp. NRRL Y-5750. The sequence goes on from JAKTZD010000063.1 coordinate 42,542, forward strand.
ACATTACAACTCTGCGATAATCCATCTAAACGACTGCCTGTGCTTTTCATCAAAAAAACACTCGACAGTTCTCTATCTTTCAAAGCCGCAAAATTAAACAGTAACAGAACAAGAAAAATACAACATGGGTGCTTGTCTTGCCACTACGAAAATCATTGCCACCGCTTCATTGGGGCTTCTCGCCGGGGCGCTCGGATCTCAGGCCAGTGCTGTCGACCAACTCATCGACTTATCTAGAGTGACTCCACGCGCCAGTCTCCAAAACGCTTTGTCCAAGATCTTCTCCAAAGTCCGGGTCCTTGTTGTTTCCTTTGGGGGAGTCGCATCAACTTTATTCTCATTGTCTTTCTTCAAGGCCCCTGCTAGAGCTCGCCACCCTTACTTGCTCTACGCAGCCCTCGGAGCTCCATTGGCAGCCTCTGTTTTGTACTTCAAAAACTACAAGGTTGAGTTGAAGCTATTGGATGCAACCGGTGCCAAGGCCACTTCCCGTCCGGCATCCACAGCCTCCGCCAAGAAAGCAAGTGCTAAGAAGTCCAAGGAGGAGATTTCTCAGCTTGATGACTCTGTATACAAGGATCTCGGGGCTACCACCGAGGAAGAGTCGATTGGCGAGGCTGCTGAGGAAGAGCATGTTTTGGAGACGCCAGAAACCAAATCAGCTGCCTTGGGATTGAAGAGCATCCAGACCGGGCTCTACGGTGCGTCATCTATAGTGGGTGCTGCTTTCCTTATCTCAACGATTGGAATATACGGGGACTTTTACTAGTTGTTGAGTGCCATTCTAGGGTCCTGCTTGAGGTTTGAGACTGTCATATATAACAAGAAATAAATACTGGTTAGCAATGTTAGACATTTAACGGGATGTAAGTTACAGGGTATTGTGGCCAATTACAAGTGGCTCTGGTGTTGGCGACTAGCCAAACACCGGCAACTGGGCAAATACGCGTAGGCAAATACGCGTAGGCAAATACGCGTAGGCAAATACGCATAGGCATGCATGCGCAAATGTAGGAAGGTGATTAAGTACCATAAAAACATCAGTCGACCTCCCGAAGAGATCGAAGTTCAAACGATGTGGAATAATCCTATATCTCTCTACCAACGAAACCCACTACACCAGTCCTGCCGTAAGACAAAACCAGCGTAGTGGGCCAAGTTTCTCATAAATCATTTTTCAACTATAGGTTCAGTACCTAACCCGGTACTGAATGATCCATAGGACGTTACAAGAGGGCAAATGTTGGCATGGTGATATTAAAAGATCAAAAAAGAGGTGTAAGAAAGAAAGGAACTGAGAAGGCCAATCTTGGCTTTTATAGTCGGCTGGAAAATCTGGCTGGAAAATTTTTCGTAGAGTATTTATAGCTCCAGGCGTGGCGTGAGTGACACGTGAGATGTGCGTGATGGTTATATCCATAAACGGGTGATATCCATTTGATAGTTGTGTCTGCAGGCAGGCCACGGCAGTAGGAAATGCTCCAGACATCGCTCTGATGGCTGCCGCGAAGCAAACAGGCGTCCCTGTAGGCCCCAGCAATGGCATGTTTCATCCCCACTTTAGACCCTGTGCAGGTCTCTCTGCTACACACCTGAAACCGTGTCTGCGCACGTGACCCGCTGGCGGGAGTTGCTAGGCGCCCCCTGGGAGATATCCATATTTCTCATATTTTCCCTTTAGTTGTCATCTTTTTTTTTGAAATTGATTTTCTTCCTGGCTTCTTTCCAGATATTGCAAGCGGTTATCTATTGCGGAAACCACCAAAGGACACGTCGGTTGGTATCAGGAGGTGATTTCAGACAAGTTCTAGCAAGTGTTGGCGTCTGTGTGGTTCAATCTCTCTGTGACTCTATATATACGCAGTGCGTCTGCAAAGCACCAGCACCGGTCTGCACAGTGATGTCCCAGACGGATTGATTCCTCTCGTTAAATACAGACAAATCAGAACATTTCGGTTAGTATCTGCTGACCACACAACCAGGCGACTCAGCAGGCAGCACAGGCCAGACCTGTCGCACATCTATATATCCATAATCCCAGGCCTCGTTCTATCCCTATACCCATAAGCTCGCGCCATGTCCCTTTCGGCCACCGCGTCGCAATACGACCGGGAAACGTTCTCGAACCCCCGCAAGGCGCCCCAGCCTCCCAAGAAGAACAGCGGCGGCTCGCCTGGACGCCTCCAGGGCGCGTCGCCCGGGCCGTCGCCCGGACACAAGCCCTCGGGGCTGTACTCGACCCAGGCGGCAAACCCCCAAGGCGACGCCCTGTACCAGTTCAACTCGAAGATCTCGCTCGGGCCGCTCTCGCCCAACAGCAACACGTACAAGATCCAGCCGCTCCAGTCGCAGATATTGAAGCAGGGGTTCATGTACGTGCGCGAGGAGGGCATGATCTTCAGCAAGTGGACCAAGAAGTTTGTGATCCTCACCAGCAAGGAGCTCACGTTCTACAAGACGATGAAGAGCAGCGAGGCGTCCAGCCAGTCGGGCATTGTCATCAAGAACCTCTCGAACCCGTCGCTCAACGCGTACAACGACGGCAAGGCCGACGGCATCGACTACTTCAACAACGACTCGTTGGTGACCTCGCGGCTTGCGCTTGCGCTTGTCAACAAGCTCTACAAGGTGCAGTTGAACCGCGCGTTCTGCTTCCAGATCTCCTACGGCAAGGACAACGCCCTCCACAACTTCTCGCTCAAAAACGAAATCGAGCTCAAGTCGTGGATCAGCGAGATCTGGAACAACTGCCCGGCGAACGCCCTCGGGCTCAAGGCAAACGTCGCCGCCAACACCGCCCGCATGAACTCGCTCAGCCTCCACCAGAACTCGGTGTCCGGGCCCTCCAACTTCACCCACAAGGTGCACGTGGGCCTCGACCCAAACTCCGGCGGGCTTGTGGGCCTCCCGGACACGTGGAAAAAGCTCTTGAACAACTCCAAGATCACCGACGAGGACTGGTCCAAGGACCCCAGTGCGGTTATCGAGGCGTTGGAGTTCTACTCCGCGGTCAACGGGGCGCAAAATCCGGGCGAGTCCACGCGGGTGCCCTCTGCAATGCTCACGGGGACCGCGAACCCGTACCTTGTGGCGCAGCAGAGCGCGGGCGGCGCGAAGCTCGACAAGATCGCCGAGGCGAAGCCGGACGCGGCGGCGGGTTTGAAGCCCTTCAAGATCAAAAGCGGCGGCCAGGGCGGGCCGCATGGGCACGCGGAGCCCGCGGAGGAGTCGATCAAGCCGCTCAACGTGCGGGCCGGGCCGCAGGGGCACGGAAACGCCGGGTTTGGCAGCGCGCAGTTCACGCCGTCGCGCAAGGCGCCGGCGGCGCCCGGCAAGGGCTTTGCCGCGCCGGCGGACCCCAACATGGTGCCTATGCGGCGGCCGCCGGCCCCGCCGCAGGGGGGTGCGAAAATGGGGGGTGCGTACAACCAGACGGCGCGGTTTGCGCCGCAGAAGCAGGCCGGGTACGGCAAGCCGCAGCCGCAGCCGCAGTCTGCGTATAGCAGCGGCAGCGGCACCAGCGTGAAGTACGGCAGCGCCCCCAGCAGCAGCAGCAACAGCATCGGCAGCGTGGACAGCGCAAAGATGCTCGAGAAGCAGAAGGCGCTCCAGCAGCAGCAGCAGCAGCAGCGCGCGCAGATGCAGAAACAGAAGATGCAGCAGCAGCAGCAGCAGCAGAAACAGCAGATGATGCAGCAGCGCCGCGCCGAGGACTCGAAGTTCTCGTCCGTGGAGGAGAAGAAGAGCCCCGAGCCGATCAGCAAGGAGGAGTACATCGAGAAGACCCAGAAGAAGCTCCAGCAGCAGGAGAAGGCCGCGCCGGAGGCCAAGAAGACCGCAGAGGCCGAGAAACGCATCTCGACCATGACGGAGTCGCAGATCATGGCCAAGTTGCGCTCGGTGGTCATCAACATCGACCCCAAGCCGTACTTCCAGATGATCGAGCGCGTGGGGCAGGGCGCGTCCGGGTCTGTGTACTTGGCCAAGTCGCTCAAGCGCAACGGCGCAAAGGTGGCCATCAAGCAGATGGACCTTGCGGTGCAGCCCCGCAAGGAGTTGATCGTCAACGAGATCCTTGTGATGAAGGACTCGCAGCACAAGAACATTGTCAACTACCTCGAGGCGTATTTGCGCGGCTCCAACGAGTTGTGGGTCGTCATGGAGTACATGGAGGGCGGGTCGCTCACCGACGTGATTGAGAACAACTCGGGCAAGATCACGGAGATCCAGATCGCCCTGATCTGTCTCCAGACGATCCGCGGCCTCCAGAACTTGCACCGCAAGCACATCATCCACCGGGACATCAAGTCGGACAACGTGTTGCTTGACTTTGAGGGCAACGTGAAGATCACCGACTTTGGCTTCTGTGCCAAGTTGACGGACCAGAGATCCAAGCGGGCCACCATGGTGGGCACGCCCTACTGGATGGCCCCGGAGGTGGTGAAGCAGAAGGAGTACGACGAGAAGGTGGACGTGTGGTCCTTGGGGATCATGACGATTGAGATGATTGAGGGCCAGCCTCCGTATTTGGACGAGGAGCCCTTGAAGGCGTTGTATTTGATTGCCACGCACGGCACTCCGCAGTTGAAGAACCCGGCCGCCTTGAGCGACAACATCAAGAAGTTTTTGAGCATCTGTCTCTGTGTGGACGTGAGATACCGGGCCAGCACGGACGAGTTGCTTGAGCATGATTTTATCAAGACGGCGTGCACGACGCAGGGGCTTCACAGTTTGCTTGACTGGCGGAGAAAGAAGCGGCAACATTAGTGTGATGGTGCGTAGGCTGATTGCTACGTTAGGGAGATGCGCGATATACTGTAATGAGATAATCTATTGCTATTTATTTGTTGTAGGTGACATGACATGTTGGGGTTGACAATTTTTGTGACGTAGTGGTGATAATCGCATGAGGGGGTATTTGCGATCTGAAATATACTTTGGGATGTGATAGATTCAGAGGGTAGTAGAAAATTAGTAGTTGGAAAAGTAGAGAGATGAATGCTAATACGCCGAGAGAGTGAGGCAGGAAAAGGACAGTGCTTGACTATGCAAACAGTTGGGATATATATTGGCAGGCGAATAGAAACAGTTGGGATATATATTGGCAGGCGAATAGAAACATTTGGGATATAGTGGCAGGCGAATAGAAACAGTTGGGATATATATTGGCAGGCGAATAGAAACAGTTGGGATATATATTGGCAGGCAAATGTAATGTATTACTCCTTTTCTGGTGTCACACGGTGAAGCTAAACTACGGGACTTGAGTCTCCTCGTAACCTTGTGTATTTATTTGAGAAAGAATTTGACTCTGGTTAATCCTTTGAAGTAGGCACTTGAGGTTGGACAAATTCTGAGTTACGGCCAGCAAAGGCATATGCCTATGGTTTCAAGTTTAATTTGACAGATCTACACGTCACAAAAATGTACCATTGCCTGGAGAAATTTCCAGTATCTCCAGCAATATTGCCTTGAGTAATCCTACAGAAATCTCCAGCAATCTCCATCAATGTTTAGCAATCTCCAGCAATGCATTGCCTTCGGCAATCCTACAGAAATATCCAGCAATATTTCTTTCGGCAATCCTACAGAAATATCCAGCAATATTTCTTTCGGCAATCCAACAGAAATCTCCAGCAATGCCTTGCCCCCAGTAGTTTTACAAAAATCTTCATCAATGCCCTTGCCTTCGGCAATGCCATTGCCTTGCCTTCCGCAATGCCATTGCCTTGCCTCCAGCAATGCCATTGCCTTGCCTCCAGCAATGCCATTGCCTTGCCCCAGCAATCCTACATCATACAACCTCATCTCTATCTCATTCATTCAATACAAAAAACAAAAAATTATCATTAAATCACCCCCTCGCTTCATGTCCTTCCTCTGCCTCTTCATGTGCTGGTCACCGCCTTCTGCACAGGCGTCGATCCCGCCGCGCCAGGCGCATTGCTGCCGCTTCCATTTCCATTTCCACTACCATCTCCACTACCACTTCCACTGCCACTTCCACTACCATTACCACTTCCACTACCACTACCACTACCACCCCCCGAAGCCGAGGACCCCTCCTGCCCCTTGCGCCCCTTCTTGGGCCCCGTCTTCGGCTTGCTCACCTTGTACTGCTTCTTGGGCCCCGTCTTTGTCTTGGCCTTGGGTTTACTGTTTTGGGCCGCCTCGCCCGGGTCGCCCTGCATCTGCATCTGCTGCGCATGCTTTGCCCGGGCCATCTGGAGCTGCCGCTGCTTCAACATCTGGAGCTGCCGGTTGTGGAGAAGCATCTTCTGGCGCTGCACGTGCGCGTCCTTGTACGACTCGTACGCCTTGGAGAGCAACATGCTGCCAAAGCGGATCGACTGGGTGTCGTTGGAGATGCAGTTCAACGCGGCGGGGTCTGAGCTGAACGGGTCGTGCTTTGCGGCCAACGCGTCGCTGAAGTCGTTGTCGTACTTCCAGCGGCTGTCAAAGCGCACGTAGCGGTCGACCTTCGAGTCGTAGACGTTTGCGCAGTTGTCGCGCTTGACCGCCTCGACGAGGAGCTTCTGAGGCGCGTCTGCGTTTAGATCTGCGGGGGTCTCCTGCGGTTCGGCCTCCGCGGGGCCCTCGAGGCCCAAAAGGCCCTCCAAGGGGAAGTCCTTCTTGCGGAGGAGCCCCCTGCGGTCCACCATGACGCGGCCGCCGCGCGCCGCGCGTTTGCGGAGCTGGAAGAGCGGCTCCGACACGTTGGGCGCGCTGTCCGCGCCGTAGAGGCTGTACACCTCGGGCAGCATGTAGTCCGGGCCGGGCGGGGCCTCGGGGGCCTCGCCGGGGGCCTTGATGATGTCCATGAGCGCCGGGAGGGCCTCTGCGCCGAGCGGGGCCCCCGAGGCGCCCGCAAACGCCCGGGCCACGTCCGGGTAGTACCGCCCGTACTCCAAAAACTCGCTCATGTCGCTGTTGATGTAGTTTGCGCTGTGCACCTCGTACAAGCTGGCGACAATCGAGCTGTAGGGCACGTGCTGCGGCTCCTGGAGCTGCGCAGGCCGCCCGGACATCGCAAAGAACGGATTGAGCGCGTCGTCGGTCAAGTTGACCCACGCGCGGTTGTTTTCGTGCGCCTTGCGCTGCCGGAGCTTGTCCTCCACCGCCCGGGCAATCAGCCCGTTTTTGCGCATCAACACCTGGCTGACGGTCTCGAGCGGGGTGTCGGGGATCTTTGAGGCCGGCAACTTGACGTACGGCTGCGCCAGGACGTGTGCGGCGGGCGGCGCGGGGGTTTTCGCCCGGAGCTCCTCGGCAAGCGACGCGGCCGGGCTTGGGGCGCGCTTGGGCGGCTTTGGGGGCTTCTGGGCGCGTTTCTGGGCACGCACGGGCGGCTCGGCGGGCGGGGCGGCGGCGCGCTTCTTGCGGAGGCGCACCAACAAGTCCTCGTCGCCAGGGACCCCCAAGTCGCGCTTGAGGCCCTTGAGGCGGCTGCGGAGCGCAAAGATGTCGCGCTCGTGCTTCAAGGACTGCAGGCGCTTGAGCTCGCGCTGCGCAACAAGCCCAATCAACATCTTGACGTTGCGGAGCTCCGTGTGCAACCGGCGCAACCGCTCCATGCTCTGGAGGTCCGTCTTGCGCGTTTTGCGCTGCAGGCGGAACTCGCGGCGCCGGAAACACACGTACGGGTCGTCGTCGTTGCTCTTGTCGCCCAGCTCCTCGAACTTGAGCCCCGGGGTCAACGGGCGGCCCCCGCGGGCCACGCGGCGCCCCCGCCAGTGCGCGTACACCTCCGGGCCGTGCGCCTCGAGGAGGTCCTTCAAGGGGCGCGTTTTGCCCTCGCGGCGGTCCTCCTCGGGCGGGTCGAGCATCGTGGCGAAGCTGCGCACCCCGAGCTCCGCCCGGAGGCCCGCCTTGATCGCCAGGGCCGCGGTGGGGTCCGGGAGGAGCGCAAACTTCTTGAGCAGGTCGTAGCCGAGGATCTCCGCGGGGTCCATGGCCAAAAACGGCTGCCGCTCGGCGATGGTGCGCTCAAAGGAGTCCATGACCGTCTCGAGCTCCGCCTCCGAGAGCGGCTTGGGCTTCGGGGTGCGGCCGGCAAGCGCGCGGTTGTGCTGCGCCAAAAACGCCTCGTCCTGCTCGTCCATGCAGTAGAGCACCCCCGAGGTCTCCTCGACGGTGGCCGAGAACTTGATGTAGGTGTTGGGGAGCGGGAACCGCCCCGTGTAGAACCGCTTGGCCTCCGGCCACACCTTGGAGGCGTCGGGGGTGGGGATGTAGAACTTGGGGGTGTCCGCGGGGGACTGCGGTTTTTCGCGCCCCCGGGCCGGCCCGGCCTGCGGGTCCAGCCCGGCGGGGCTCTCGCTGGAAAGCGCGTTTTTCATGATGCGCTGGAGGTGCACTTCGGCCTCCTCGTGCTTCTCGACCCCGGTCTCGACATGCTGGAGCTCGCGCTGCTGGTCCTCCTTGTCGAGGTCCGGCACCTCCGGCTGCCGGAGGATCTGGAGCGTCTGCTTGACCGAGATCTTTCGCTGTCTGAAGCGTGCGCCTGATGAGGGAGGGACCGCCATTATGGGGGGCTACTCATCTATGTGCCAAGGCTGCGGGGCGTTGAAAACGCACCCGGGAAAAAAGGGGTTGGGAAATCCGTACACCAGCAACAGGTGGCAAAACTCGCGTGCGGCACGGCGTGGGTTTGGCGCTGCAACGAGGGCGTGTGGAGCGGCGTGGAGCTTGCTGAAACGTCGTGGGGAGTCCTTGGATGACGTCGTGGTCCATTCAAGGCGGGTCGCAGGTGTGGTGTCGCAAGCGTGTTTTCAGCGTTAGCCTCTGGCAGAAGCGAGGTCAGACTTGCGAGAAAGCGAGAGAAAAAAACAACAAGGGGGCGGGCGGGTTTTGCGAAATTTCGAAAAATTTTCGGTCTTGTGTTTTTTTTCCTGTTTTTGGAGGACTTCCCGTTTGGGCTCCGGCTGCACCCCCTCGCCAATTCCGGGGTGGGGGTACTCCCGAGCACGTGAACCGCTCCGGCGCAGTGGCTCCTGACTGGCTCCGCGACGTTCGTTCAAGAGAAAAATTTCATGCTGCAAATATCAACCACCCCAGCTTGTGCCCTCCCCGACACACCACCACACACCACCACACACCTGCGCCCGCTCAAAATGTCCAGAAGAAGAGGACAACCCCTTTTCCAGTCCAAGGAGGCCCTGAACTTCAAGGAGGCCCTCACCCTCTACGAGTCAAAGCAGTACAAGAAGGCCTTGAAGCTCGTCGATGCTAACCTCAAGAAAAAGTCGAGACATCCAGAGTCCCTCGCCCTCAAGGGGTTGCTCGTGTACAACATCAACATCGCAAACCCAAAGAACGACGACGTCAACCACTCCGAGGCCCGTCTCTTCCTCAACAAGGCGCTCAAGGATGACCCCGACAACCCGATCATCAACCACATCTTTGCGATCTTCAACAAGGACACTGGCAACTACCACGAGTCCTGCAAGTACTTCCAGTTGGCAATCGACAACGGCTCCCAGAACAGAAACATCTTGAAGGACTTGGCGGTCAACCAGGCCCAAATCAGAGCCTACGACAAAATGGCAACCACCAGAGGCTCGATTTTGGACGCCCAGCCGGGCTTCAGAGCCAACTGGACCGCAATGGCAGTTGCTAACCATTTGAACAAAAACTACAGGCTCGCAGAGGAGACCCTTAGCAAGTTTGAAAAGCTCGTTGCCTCCGAATTGAACGATTCCTTGATGTACGAGCACCAGGAATGCTTGCTCTACAAAAACAGAATCATCTTTGAGAGCGGCGACGTCAAAAGGGCCCTTGAAAACCTCAATGAGATTGAATCCGCCGTCTTTGACCATTTGGCGGTCTTGGAGTACAGAGGTTTGTACCAGTCTATCTTGGGCCAGCACAAAGAGGCCTCTGTCACCTACAGAAAGCTTCTCCAAAGAAACCCAGACAAACTCGACTACTATTTCTTGTTGGAAACCGCCCTTGGCGTTTCTCCGAGCGACTACAAACTCAGATTGAGACTCTACAACAGATTGGCAAGATTCTATCCTCGTTCGGACGCCCCTAAGGTCATTCCTTTGGCGTTCCTCCCTGCCTCTCATCCTGAATTCACCCCACGTTTGCACGAGTATCTCACTGCAAAGCTTACTAGAGGGGTTCCTTCGGTGTTCAACAACTTGTCGTTCTTGTACAAGGACGCTGCAAAAAGCAACGAGGTTGTCTCGTTCACTTTGACCTTTTTGAGCCAGGCAAAGTCAAAGGACACTCAATACGACCCAACTGTTGTTGTATGGACGTTATACTTTTTGGCTAACCATTACTTGAAGGTCCGCGACTTGCCAAAGGCCACTGAGTTCATTGAAAGAGCTATCGCTCACACCCCAACTTTGGTTGAATTGTACCTTTTGAAGGCCAGAATTCTAAAGCACCAAAACAAGCTTTTGGAGGCTAGTAAGGTGATGAACGAGGCCCGCAAAATGGACTTGCAGGACAGATTCACCAATTGTAAAACCGTCAAGTACCTCCTTAGAGCTGACGAGATCGATGAGGCCGTTTCTGTTGCTTCTTTGTTCACCAGAAAAGACGACGCAGCTAACGGGTTGATTGATTTGCACTCCATGCAGGCCAACTGGTACTTGATTGAGGATGCCGAGGCCCACTTCAGACTCTTCAAGAAAGCGGAGGGCGAATTGATTGACCAATTAGTGAAAATTGAAGCCGAATTCTCGTCATCTGCTAGTGACACCGAGTCTGAGAAAAAAGCAGACGAAAAGCACCAATTGTCTGCTGAATTGGTCAAGGAGCTCAGAGAGAAATACGAATACATCGATATTCAAAAGGGGTTGGCCTTGAAAAGATTCAAGGCGATCCACAAGAACTTCCAAGACGCAGAAAACGACCAGTACGATTTCCACAGCTACTGCCAAAGAAGGGGAACCCCTAGAGCCTACATCTCCATGTTGAAATGGGGCGATAAATTGTTTGACCAACCACTCTATTTGCGTGCATTGAAGGGTATGTCTGAGATCTACTTTGAGATCTACGACAACAAAACCTTGAAAACTTCGCTCGTAGGGAAGTATCATGAAATCATTTTGAACCATCCTTCTCACAGAAGACACAAGAACAAAACCAAGAGCAAGTACGCAAAGAAGGAGGAAATCAGCAAGATTTTGGGTATTGCTAATGACCCTGATCCTTATGGCGAGCAACTTATCTCTACAGAGACACCAATCGATGACTTGAACAAATACCTTCAAGTTGTCAAAAACAAGTCGTCTATCGTCTACACTAAATTGGCCTTTGTTATCCATTTGATTGAAAAGAAGTTTATTTTGGCGTTCCAGTTGATCAAGGCCTTCAGCATTAGCTTGTCTCTGACTGCAATTTTCATTCCTTACTCCTTGATCAGATTGGTGCAAGCTGCTGCTGCTGATGATGACAAAAAATTGGCAGTCATCAAGCAAGTTCTCTCCAAGTCCATCAAGCTCAGTTTCAAGGACTTCGATGAACAAAACTTGAACCAATCGTTGCTTGCTTTTAAAAAGGAAGACCTGGCTGATGTTGAAGACAATTATCTTTTCTTGAAGGCGCTCAAATTGGTTGATGATGAGGCAAACTTCAAGAAATACTACGATTTGTTGGCCAAACCTACCATTCAATTGGTCGACGAGGACTCCGACAAGAGCTTGAAGCCGCTTGATAAGGTCATTGTCAAGGACTGGTTGGCTCACAACGGAGACAGAGAGAGTTTCTACTGGATTTGAATCCCTAAAGACGCTCAAAATATTATTTCTTGTATAGATTACATACCTAGGTAGATCTGTTGTATCAAAATGTAATCATCTGATAGATTCTTTCACCTGAAGTTTAACTTTGAGTAGAATTTCTGTGATCGAAAGAATCACTAGAAAAGTATGCTATGCTTGAATAGCAACATCAAATCAATCCCTGCTTCTTCAACTCTAGGTAATCCTTTTGACTGATGACATTTCCTTCATCGTCTTCCACCTCGACAATTTCCTCCTTGCTCTGCGCCAATATGTCGTTTTTGACCTCTTGTTTAAGCTTGTTCCAAAGCGCCACCGCCTCGTCAATCTTGGTTATTCCTTTGAAGGTCTTGAGCAACTCAACAGAGGTCAACTGTATATGTTGCTGCTTCTGTTCGAGTTTGTCTGGATTTATGATTATGCCCAAACATTTCAACCCATGTATATGTCTTGCCTCTCCGAAATGCTTGTCAAATATCTTTCTTCCATGGTACTTGAAGTTTCCGCATATTTCACAAAGATGTTCATGGTCCAACCCTTGGAGTTTCCATAACCAGAACGGAATAGGATTTCCGTCTATATCCAAGGGCAAATTCAATGGATTGTTAGCCTTGGCTTCTATTTCTTCCTCGTTGTCCCCTCCACTTTTATGGCTGTTTTCTTTGGCATCCTCAAGTTCGTCATAGTTGTCGTCGTTTACCTCTTTAAGTATATTTTTCAACTCTTCCTCTCTTTCTCGTGCTGTCAATGCCTGCTTTCTTTCAACATTCAATCTGGTGTTTCTGATTTTGTCCTCCAATAGATTAGCCAACGACATTATCATGAACTCGTTATGACACAATTCTCTTTCCTTTTCGTTATTTTCTGCTTGATTTTCTTGACTTGATGCTTTCTGCTTGTCTGTAGAACTATTATTTTTGAGCTTCTCGCTGTTTTTTACATGTTTCTTTCCTGAAAGATGGCCTTTGAACACTGTATCCTTTGCAAATCTCTTGTTGCAAGCCACACAAAACAAAGGATCGCTTTGTATGTCCCCTGACTCATCTGTGCCTCCAGATTTTGTAAGATATTTGGGTACCAAGGTATCCTTCCACTCAGTGTCGAAATCTATGTTCAATTTATTGATGATTCTCTGAGGTCCTCCGAGAACCTGTGTTTTGATCACAAACAGCTGAAGATACTCGGCTAGATCTTTAATATACAGAACATATTCCGCCGAGTGTCTTTTCACTTGGGAATTTGGATTGGTTGTATCTTTTCCATATTTGAGTCCCACTTTGCTGAAATAATGGAAGTACGCCAAGTAGTTGCAGTGATCCTTCAATCCTGGGAGGTTGAGCCAGCGTTCGTGAAAGCCGACAAGATCGAGAAACCGCCCATACTGCTCTTCAAGAGTGAAAATGTTGTCAATATTGATGTGAGCCGCAAATTTACTGAGCACGCTCTTTTTCTTCAAATTGTCCTCTTCTCCCATGAAATTGTCACTCTTGGGATTTGAGCTTCCTATCTTGTAGAGCTCTTGGAGGTTTTCGTTTTTTAGGGTTATTGACGGATTGGCATCTTTGATGATTGCAGCTACCTGTTGGTCGAGAAACGTGAACCTTTTCTTAGGGTCTTTCAAAGACTTGAGATCCTGTTGTATCTTAGTTTCTTCTAGCAACGAGTCGCTGATCACTTTGCATTTCTTTTTGTACTGGTTCAAAAAAGCGTCTATTTCGTGCCGTTGTGTAAGTATCTCTCTGATAGGCCGCTTTCTGTTCATGTTGAGAATCCCATGATCGACACTCGATGTTGAACCTACAAACAAGTTGGGATTTCGTTCGAGCCTTTCGGCGATGGCGAGCTTTATGGTCTCCAATTCCTCAAAAGAGCTCCTTATGAGTTCTATCTCCGACATGGCTTATTTTCTGTGATTTTGGTACGTGAATGTGTGCTAACTTAATCATCACTTCTAATAATTGTAGAGAGAAGCTCTTATTTAAGGCCTGAATTATTTTTCATTTCTCATCACAGGATTCTCGCAGAAATTTTTTTCGTTCTTATAACTGTTTTCCCTTTTTCTCTCGCTATCTGCAACCTGGGGACGTAATACCTGCAGCTAAACAGCGTTATCCAATAAGGGTACCCTTTCATCTTCCATAGGTTACAGCAAATACCCTTATGATCCTGGTAGAACAGCGGATACCCGTACGGCTTTAACATCTCATTTATCGTTAAAGCAGAACATAAAAATAACAGAAAAAATGACTACAAGTCTCGGAGATGTCATATGGACCAGTTTCAAACCGATGATCAAGATATACGCAGTATTGTTGATCGGGTACTATGTCGGAAAGAAGAATATCCTAGACATTGCAACATCGAAAAACATCTCGTATATCAACCGGTACATTCTCACCCCCAGTTTGATATTTGACATGATCGTGAGCAACTTGGACTACCGTGACATCAAACAGATCGGGCTCGTTTGTTTCAATTCATGTTTGGTTGTCATAATCTCGGGGATAATCATGTTTGCTTTAACATCAACAGCTCCTGGACTCACTCCCAAAAGCTGGAGATACGGGGCAATGTTTCTTGTGATGTTTTGTGACACCTCTGATTTGATGATTGCATTTCTCCAGTCAATGGTGAAGAACGCAAGCCTCTTTAGCACGAACGAAGTCAATAGGGCAATTGGGTTTCATTTCATTGCAGTTGGATGCTTTAAGCTCTTTGCGTACAGTTGTGGAGGGTTTAAATTGGTGGAGTGGGATTTCATCAATGCCCAAAAATCAGACAGCAAATATTCAGAGATGGCGCTGTCAAACCCCTACGATCAAAACAACGAGGCGTCCAGTGGTACTAACGGGCTGCAGAAAGGCACTCAGCTTCCTGATGTTAGGATCGAAGATCAGGAAGGGCATTCTGATAGTGATTTGAGCTCGATATCGTCGTCTGTGAATGTCGGAACTGCCGCAGAGCCAAAACCTTTTCAACAGACTACTCCTACTAAAGATCAACAGTCCCTGTCACTGCACGTTGCGGAAACACTGAATAACAATCTTCGGAAATTGAACTCCACGGGGTCTTCGTTCACCAGTTCTATTCATTCCAACAAATTAAGGGCCATTGAATTACGAAAACTTCCCTCGCAAAACATAAAGGATATGGTGCACGAGTTCAGCGACACTACTAACAAACTCTCAAAGAAGGTAACATCGGGAACGATGAACATGGAGCCATCAGCTGGCTCTCTCGGACTGGCCTCTGCTGCTTTGACGCACGAGAAGGGCGATTCTGAACATCTAGATTCAGAGGACGAGAGTGTAAATTTGAACAATTTCAACAGATTGGGTGATAAGGTCGATAGAATGTTTACAAGCTTTGAAGCCTTAACTATACGGAAAAATATCTACTTTGTGTATGTCTTTGTTAAGAACTTGTTTAAGCCGGTGGTTGTGTCAGTGTTTTTTAGTTTTGGAGTGGCAATGGTTCCTTGGTTGAAGAGATTATTTGTGCATTTTGGCGATGATTATACGAGGAACCTACATA
Source organism: Saccharomycopsis sp. NRRL Y-5750 (assembly GCA_030564765.1). Lineage (NCBI taxonomy): Eukaryota > Fungi > Ascomycota > Saccharomycetes > Ascoideales > Saccharomycopsidaceae > Saccharomycopsis > Saccharomycopsis sp. NRRL Y-5750. The sequence goes on from JAKTZD010000063.1 coordinate 57,814, forward strand.
TATCCGATGCACCTGACGATTTGCCGCCTTTGAACTTGTTCATGAGCTACGCCTCGTATATGGGGGCAGCTCAGGTCCCAATAAGTCTTTTTTTGACAGGTGCAACGTTTTCAAGACTTGATTATACAGATTTCAACACAAAAACAAAGACAAAGAAACTTTTCAGCTTCTTTTCGGTTCGTACACTCATCGAAAACCAGCAACTTTCCAGGTGGGTGTTGTCGTTTCTTACTTTTGTGTTGCTTAAATTGGCTGTGCTTCCAATAATTGGAATTGCGTGGGTTTCAAGCATAAGGGGGAAATCCCAATGGTTTGGTAATTCCGAAAGGAGAGAGAACTCAGAAGCACTAGTTTTTATTCTTTGTTTTGTTTGGTGTCTTCCTAGCACAATCTCTCAGATATATTTGACGGCTTCATGTACTCCTCATTATGAGGATGAGTGTGAAGAAGGACATCATATTGACCTTGATGGGGCCAATCTTCCTAGCAACTACTTTCCGCTCAATTGCGTGTCGTACTGCTTGATTCTAGAGTACATGTTGATGGTGGTGACGATGCCGTTTGTGTCAAGTTTTGTTATCAAGAAAGTATTGGGAATCTAGGTGGGAGAATGATAAATAGCTAAAGGTTTTTCTATTATATTTGCATGCTCTATTTACGTGATTAATGAATGATAAGCTAGTGCAATATGAATTTTTGAGCCGGCGTAAATGAACCGTTCAGTGGCTGAGAAAAACCACATAGCACAATACAAATGCTCCGCTCCTATGAATAATGATCTGGCAATAACAACACCCGACAATAACTGGTATAAGGACAATTGATTTGGAAACATGAGCAAAACTATTAGAATGAAAGTACGAATAATATAGAGGATAAAAATCAAGAATGAACTAACGAAAAGCATAGGAAGACTAACAACTAGATTCGATGACCGTGGCGCCACATCGCCACTGCGCGCAGCAACGAAATCGGTTCCCATCAACGCAAGAACCCCTTACGAGTCTTTTGGCCATTCACGTTTTCATGAGGCGCACGTGCAGCGGCCTCGAGGGCTCGCTTTCTCTCCTCCAACACCTTGACCTGCTTCAACAACTTCTCTTTCATTTCTTTGTGTCTGGAGAACAACTCCGCCTCAGAGTTTTGCAACTTCTTTTCCTTTTCGGTGACTTTCTGGTGGAACACCGCCTTCATTTCAGCCTCCATCTTCGCCAACTTGGCCTCATGCAAAGCCTTTTCCTCCTCCTGTTTCAAAAGAGGATTGAACTCCTTGAACACGCTGTCGTCTTGCTCAAGCCCCATGGAAAGCAACTTGGCTGTTCTGTAGTTCTCATAAAGAGTTTTAGCGGTGGTTTCTCTTAATTCTTCCAAGTAGTCTCTGATCAAAAGCTGACGAAGTCTGGAGAAGTCGCAGTGGTCTTCGTTGTCAACCTCGATCACACCCCATGGATATTGACGTCCTCTGACTTTGGTTCCGTCCTTTGATTCAACTTCGTGGGTTGATCCGACAACAGCAAAAGGTATTTTGGACATCAACTCCTGGCAGTTGAGGATAGTCTCTTCGTCGTCGTTTTCATAGGTAGGAGGTCTGAAGATGTTGATTCCCTGTGTTCTGATATCTTCCAAGATTCTCTGTTTAAAATCAGCAATCTCCTCCTCGGTAAGGGTGTCTGATTTGGCAATGACAGGGATCAAATTGACCTTGGTGTGGATCTGCTTCATAAAGGTGATGTCCAAGGGCTTCAAGGAGTGGCCGGTAGGCTCGATGAAGTACAAAAGGGCATGGACTCTGTTGTCCAGGATGGTTGTTCTGTTCACCTTGGTCTCAGCATCGAGATACTGGTCGAATCTCGAGTTGATTTCCGCAATAATAGGTTCCCAGGAGTTGTTGTTGTTGATGGAGTCGCCAAACCCAGGGGCGTTGATCACAGTCAAGTGCAATTTGACCCCGTTTTCCTCGACTTCGGCCGAAACGGTTTCTATGGCAACCCCTGCCGGTTTTTCGTTGGCAGGATCCGTAAGATCCTTAGGCGGCTTTTCAGGATAAAGCTCTCTATTGAACAAGGTGTTGACCAAGGTGGATTTCCCCAAGCCAGACTCACCGACCACGAGGAAGTTGAAGTTGAACCCGCGGCGAATGGACTTTCTGTGCCATTGCTTAGGCAAGTTGGCAAACCCAACAAACCCGTTCAACTTGCGGCTGATGATCTTGACTTCGTTGGCGACGTTGGAGGAGTCGGTGCTTCCAGACCCAAGGGCACCGGTCCGGGCGGTTTCCTTGACGTTGTCTTGGGCTTCGTAGCTCGTGGAGCCGTCTGAGCTGAGATCAGGCTGGAGAGATTCGACTAGAGCCATGTTTGTGATGTGTTTGTGTTTGTGGATGGGAAGATCGTAGTTTCTGCGGAGAAAGGGGGTGTCGGTTGTTCTACAGATGAGTTGTTGTCTACAAATGTAAAGTGCAAGCCACACAGGATCTTGTTCGTAGTATATATGAGGGGGATGGTATGTTTATGACAGTCAAGGCATTCTATAGATTCTCAGTCAGAAAATATATTTTCGTTTGTGAAAAATAGTTGGAGGGAAAATAAAAGGGAAAAACTGAGAATTTAACACGACACAAAAGAACGCGCCGCGGATGGGGGTGCCCAATGGGGAGAGGGCGGTGCGGCGGGAGGATTCCGGGGGAGGAAAATTTGATTTTCCCTGTGGCTGGTGCGAGCCACACTGTGTGGCGGTGCGATTTTTTTGTTCTACTCGCCTTTGACAGATTTCTGCTTCGCTGCAGTCTTCTGTTTCGCCAAAAGCTTTGCTGATGGCTTTGGCAGTTTTCCAGATTTGGCCTTTTTTCCAGATTTGACCGGTTTCTTTGCTGGCCCCGCAGTGAAGACCCGTAGAAGTCCAGATAAAAATATCCGCAACGACTTGATGAAGAAAAACACAAAAAAGAAGCCCACCACAGATATAAGCCCAATAATGATCCCCTCGTTCTCCATGAAAAACTCCTGCGAGAAAACACTGATCTCTTTCTCCTCTTCCTTGAGCATCGCGAGATACTTTTCGTACAGATTGTCCTGCTGGATGTTATCGCGATTTTTTGGTCTTTCGTAGTCTATTTCTGTATGGATAACCTCCTCGCTGAGTCTCCGGGGGTCGCTGGCAATCCAGTTCATTGGATCGTAGTCTGCACTAAGTCTTTTGAATGTTTTCAAAAACCGGCCGTTTTTCGAATTGCCGTAGTAAAACTGCTCGTCCTCTTCGGACGACTCCAACGACGTAAGAATGACGGTTGTGTAGGGCGTAGGCAAGGTGCCAAACAAGTTCGCTAGAAATTTGTCGTGTCTATGAATGATATATTTACGGTACTCTTCGTCTGCTCCCACATTGGGCAACCGGGGCAATGTGAGTAAGATGATCCGCTTTTTGGTGTCAATATAGTCTGGCAAGAGAGTCTTATCGTCAAGCTGATCCTCGGAGGTGGCAGTTATCTCTAGCACCTCAGCCAGACAGCTTTTGGTTGCAAATCTGCGCAATCGGTTGAATGACAAATACTGCTGTATGAACGGAAACGATATCACTGTTGACTCTCTGCTGAATTTCTGCAGCAATTTGAAAAAGATCTTCTGATCGTTCACGCGAAAGTCGTCATTGACAAGTCCAGGCTGGTTGACCACAACATATGCGTCCGAGGAGCACTCTGAGATGATTTGCTTGATCAAATCCTCGATTTTGTACATTGGATACGGATTTAACTTGCGCGGCTCGATCTTAGAAACAATTCCCTTCACCAACCGCGTTGATGCAATCACAAGCGGTGGATACACCGCCAAAGACACGTGCACCACCGCAAAAAGCGCCACTAAATAGTCCACCTTCATGTTTGTGTCCTGGTTTCAGCTCTGGATGCTCTTTAACGTGTGTATTGAGGTTTCCAGCCGATGTGTGGGGCTATCACCAAAAAATCTTTCAGCCAGTTATTGAGATTTTCACCGTTCTTTGCGTCAACCGCAGGGCAGCTAGTAATGTGTGCACATTATGTATGCTCTGGAGAAAAGCAGAAAATATTTTTTTGCTACAGGCGATGCATCTCTCCTTTATAGAGCATATCTGTCTTTGTGCATATCAGAAGTTTGTTAGAACAGCAAACAGACCAACAATAGACCAGCATCGCCCTTAAGCCCTGCCGTGCAATACAATGGGAGCTAACTGGAAGTTTCAGGAAATCATCAAGAAAAACCCGTTGTTTAAGGCCTCAAGGCTCAGATCGTTGTACTCTAACTTCGATGCCTTGAAGGACAACAACCCTGATGGCTACGAGGCTAATCTTAATTGCTGGATACAGCTTTTTGGAGAAATAGTTGAGTCTCTTGAGGGTGTGACCTTGGACACCACACATTTGATTGACGATCTCTCCACTAACGCCGGCACAGGAAACTCCAGCAACCAAATCGTTTTGAAACCGTTATCGCTTGACACAGTGCTCAATTACATGATCAACAACAAAGACGGGAAGGAGCACCAGCCTAAATTGATTCCATTGGAGCGGTTCATGGCCTACGACCACTCTATATACGACACGTCGATGTGGAGCAACTTGTCGGTGAAAAATGCCCTTTCCTGGGTGATCACTGCCTCAGGAGTCTATGATTTGCGGTCGTATAACATCACGGCAAACAAGAGTAAAAAGGGAGAATATCTAGTGAGGACCAAGCTTGTTGCTGTGCCCAGACTCCAGTATTATTCGAAAAAGATTTTTGATCTTGTGACCAAAGACACTGTTGCTGACCAGGAGATTGTTTTCACAAAGTCCCATTTGATTGCTTTTTTGCAAGACAAAGGATTAAGTATTCTGGCAGATGACGATAAGATTAGCCAATACGATATCATTTTCAAGTTCATGTCCAGAGACAAGAAGCTTATCTCCATCATCGACAAGAACAGCGTGGGTTCTGCTGGCCCTGAATCGATTGACATTGATGATCCTATCATCAAGTTCAATCTTGATCCTAAAGACGTCAAAACACCTGTGGATATTCTGAGCATTGCTTTGGGGCAACTCAGATCGTCTATCTTTTTCACCAGCAAAAAGGTGGAGTCTTTGATCAAGAAGATTGACGATTGTAATGAAAAGCTTTCTGCTGGTGTGAAGCAAATGTCTCTGTCTAACAAAGAGTATTTGAAAGTCTTGCTTCGTATTCGGAAATCCATGCAGCAGTCTCTTTCACAGACAGCTGGTAATTTACAAAAACTAGAGTCGTTGCAACAAACTATCTTGCAGCAGAAGGAGAATATACAGATTGTTCAAGTCATGAAGAACTCTAAGGTCACCCTTACGAAGTTGAATACTGAGGTGGATATCGAAAAGGTTTCCGAGTTGATGGACGAAATCAACGACCAATACGAGGTTGTTAATGATGTCACCGATAAGCTTAATAACATTGACCATGCTGATGTTGTCGAGGACGAGGCCATCGAGTCTGAGTTGGCAGATTTGGAGAAGTCGGTGAAACAAGAGAACGCTGCCAATGCTGCTAAAGCAGCACATGAAAAGGAAGAGGAGGCCATTGCTGAAGACGCGTTGTATGAGCGTTTTAAGAAACTCAAGTTGGACGGCTCTAGTAGTAAGGTCGACTTAAGTGCTTCAAGTGGCGATAAAGAGGAGAAGGAGGCTCAAGCTGCTGCTGCTTCTACTGAAGAGAGGCAGAAAGTGTTGTCTTGATGATTGAGACACACTAATATAGATGAAGTCTTTGTTATGAATCAGGAAGACGGTTTGTTTTCGATAATTTTTTTAATGCTTAGTTAGATTTTCAAATATAATATAATGATACTTGTTTTGCACGTTGTATTTGGGTGGCATACATGTCACATTGACTATCATGAAGGTATTGAGGGTCATATTGAAACACGTTCAAATATATACCTAGTCAAAAAGCATAATTTCCACTTTGACTGTAATAATTCCAGCATCATTATACTAATGTATTGCTAGCTAAGACTGTGTTAAAAACGCATACCGCTAAATAAAAGAAAAACGACATAGCTATGCCTCGCGGCTGGGAACATTGTGGATCTTCCTCAGCTTATATATCCATCAATTCTATCAATCAACAACGCATCAACAAAATCACCCTTCTTGAGACTGCCTTTCTTTACCTCATTGGAGGAAGGCAAGCACAAAAACCCATTGGCAAACTTCAAACTCCCAACTCTACTACTGCGCTGAAACCCTGTCGATTCAGACATCAACTCAAAAGCCACCCCATCAGAGCCCTTTGTTTGCTTTTGAGATACCCTAACACGATGGTATTCAGGCCGTGGATCCAACCGCGTGTCTTGGTTCAAACGAACTCGAACAGTTGGGAAACAATGCTTGTCAAATCTATGACCCAAGAACTTGTATAGCGAGGGGAACACAAACAAGTGAAGAGTAACAAGAGCTGACGCCGGATTTCCTGGAAGTGAGAAAATTAGCTTCTCAATGAACTCTCCGCTATCTTCTCCATTGTTTTTTGAAGAGCCTTTAATCTTTTTGACCTTAACAGTGGCAAATGTGGTTGGTTTCCCTGGCTTCATAGCCACTCTTCCAAAATGAATTGTTCCATTCAACCGTCTTTCAATCAACGGCTTTAACAAATCAAGTTCCCCCATTGAAACTCCACCAGTGGTTATGATGTAGTCCATATCGCCGTATAAGAAATCCATGAATTTACTTTCTAGACCTTCAATGGTATCATCAGAGATTCCTAGGTCGACGGCCTTCAAATGCCTTGCAGTCAAGGCAGATATAAGCGAGGGTCTGTTAGAGTCAAATATTTGTCCATATTGGAGTTCTTTTTCACGCTTATCGACATTTACTAGCTCGTTTCCCGTTGACAAAACCCCTACGGTTGGCTTTTTGAACACCTTGATCTTACTGATCCCCACACTAGCCAAAATTCCTACCTCGCCTCCTATGCTACTTATCTCGTCGAATTTCCGTAGAACCAACTCTCCCTGCTTCAAATCAGACCCTATTTCTCTGATATTGTCGTTTTCTTCGACATTTTTAGCCAAAATTTCCACCTCAAGTTCCTCCTTGTTGTCGCTTGTCATCTTTGATATTCTAGTATACTCTACCATAACAACAGCATTGGCACCTTGTGGTACAGGTGCCCCTGTGGTGACTCGACACACCGTTCCCTTAGCTAGTTTTGCGATCCCTCCGGTTGGAGCTGGAGCAGCATGAGATACGTCTACAACTTTGTAAGTGCCAGGCCCATCTGTGTTGACCACAGCATACCCATCAACAATGCTGGCTCTGAAGTTTGGTACGCTCATTGGAGAGAATATGTCCTCGGCAATGATACTTCCAATGATGGACGCATCATGTATGGACATTTCAACCACAGACGGCTCAGGGGTATTCTCAGAAATGAGAGCTAAAGCACGAGCAACAGAAACCATTTCAAAAGGAGACTCCCGCTTTCTTTTTGTGACCGAACTATCAAGTTCATTACTTATACATTCATGCTTTACAAGACCATGATGATGGTGATGATTGTGGTGATGATTGTGGTGACGATTGTGGTGACGATTGTGTGAATGAGTGTGTGAATGAGTGTGTGAATGATCGTGTGAATGGGTGTGTTTGTGGGTATCTGTATTATGAGTTTTGGCCTGCGATGGTACATTGTGTAAATGACGCGAACCTTTTCGTCCAAGTTGTAGAAGCCCATGTTCTAAGGCAGGGCCAACAATTGCCTCGAGATTCTCTAATACAGCTTTTGGAGAGCCAGGTAAGGCAATAATCAACAGTTGCTCACAGATTCCTGAGACGGGCCGACTCAACATCGCAAATTTTGTCTTCTGAAGTGATGCCTGAATCATTGCTTGTGTGATGCCAGGGGTTTCCTTCGTGATCAACGATCTGATAACCTCCGGAGCGATATCATCTTTTGAAAAGCCTGTCCCCCCTGAAGTTATTATAAGATCGGGTGCGCGGCCCTCTGGATTTGATTCTCTGGACGACCACCGTGATATTATGTCTTTTATCTGTTTTTCGTCATCCAGGACGATTGCTTTGTCCACAATTTCATAGTGACTTTGACCATTCTCAATGTTGTACTCGTCGAAAAACTGCTCAATGGCACCAGTAGTTTTGTCGGTTGAGTTGTCTTTATACGCAGACGACGAGATCACTGCTATCGCTACTTTGAAACTCATTTAGATGGAGTTAGGCTCAACTATATTGTTTATAGTCTTCGGGCACTGTTTGAAAGGATCTTTACTTTACTCAACCCTTATCACATCACTCCCGGAGATTTTTATTTATTGTTCAGAAAAATGGGGATCCCTTTTTTACTCAAAAACAGAACTACAAAAGCATTTGTCAAAGATACAGATTTATATTGAACACTGTGACTCAAGAATCATTATACACAAACACAACTAGATACAATATTAGTAATTTCATCCACAGAAAACAGCTTTGAATGCAAATGGTTGAAGGGATTAAATCATGCATGCAATATAAGGCTTGAATCAGAATGTTTGATATAATCCTACATCTCCATCTTGTGAAGACTCATGATTAGCATGAAATATATATTTCGTTCATCATCTAAGCTACATGTACTATCCCGTTAATCTTCAAGTAGAAGAAAAGGTTGACATACTCTAAAGATAATTGTTAGTCTACCCGGTCTCAAAAGAATCTTGCTGTTGCCAGCGGTGAGCAAACACTTCTCAATTTCAATTGATCAAATCTTTAGTTGTCAGAATTTTCAGTGTGTTTGGCATATAGTCGAATCAACACAATTTTTCAGTTTGGGGCGACAGTTGGTCATCATCTAAAGATCACGATCAATTGAGAAAGAGTTATATAGAATATTAAACATACTTTAAACAAATATGGCTATGGTCAACATAGGTTCAATTGCTAGCTAGATGGTTGCTGATACTGAAGTCTTCAACATCAAGAAGAAGAAGAGATGGAAGAATCACTAGAAGTAGATGAGAAAATTTTTCAGTTTAAATAATGATTTTCTCTCTGCTTTTATTAGTGAAGAAACGACCTTGGACAAAATTTTTTTCAGGCTTCCTTAACAGTTTTCATATTTTTTTAGGGCTTCCTTAACAATTCTGATACGCGTGGTTGCAGCAGAAAAGGTGCATGTTGAAAGTGAAATCTACAGTCACGTGACCGTAGATGCAATCCAACCAAGAGGGTAGCAAAAAAAATCCAAAACTTCGCGATGAGCAAGCAGACAGAGCTTTGTATGCATAGAAAACCCCTCTTGTTAAAACCCACTGAACTGTGCAAATCACCATGTCAGTGCTCTCTCCGCAACCAAGCACAAAGAGGATTGTAGTGGAACCATTAATCTCCAATTTTCACTTCAAAGATCTCTGGCATCTTGGAGATCCGAGCAATTCACACAAAACACCGTTAGCGGTGATCTGCCATGTTGATGTGAATGCGTTTTTTGCCCAGGTCGAACAGTTCAAGCACGGATTCTCGCGTGACGATCCAGTTGTCTCGGTACAATGGCAGAGCTTGATTGCGGTATCCTATGCTGCAAGAAAATATGGTATTTCACGAATGGACACTTTAAAGTCAGCTATAAAGAAGTGCCCTCATTTGGTGCCATTACATACAGCAGTATTCCGGAGCGGAGAGAATTTCTGGCGAAGTGTGAATTCATGCAATCCCAGTGATTTTCCTAGTCCTGCCACTCATAAAGTCTCTTTGGACCCATATCGAAGAGAGTCGCGCAAAATGATGCGCATCTTCAAGAAGAACTGCAAAGTGGTAGAGAAAGCTAGTGTGGATGAATCTTTTATGGATTTTGGATATCTCGTGTTTGAAAAGGCTAAAGAATTTTTTCCGGTGCTACAGACAGAGATAGACGATCATTTGGCAGCATTAAGCGAGAACCGGAGGTTGCCAGATATTCCCGGCACTCTTCCTGAGGAGATAATGGAACATGTTTATGGTTATATTGCGACCTCAGACGAGGAAGAGACAGAAGAAAACGCGGAAAGAATTATTATACATGACTGGGACGACATATTCATTCTTATAGGTGCGAGAATTGCCTTCGATATTCGGAAAGAAATCGAACAGGTTCTCGGTTACACAACGTCATGCGGGGTAGCAAGAACAAAAACGTTGGCAAAATTGGCCTCGGGGTTCAAAAAACCAGACAACCAGACGATAGTGAGGACGCAGCTGATTTATAACTTCTTGAAGAACTTTTCCATCACTGATTTTTGGGGCCTTGGTGGAAAGACGGGTGAGAGAGTGATACAAGACTTGCAGGTCCCTATAGGAAGCGATGTGAAGTCAATCAGCTATATCAGAGATAACTTTTCTCTCGAAGAATTGAAGCTGAAGCTTCATGATCCTACAGACAATCGCAATGGCGGAGAAGATGACTATGCGTTGGCTGAAAAGGTATATAAAATAGTGCGAGGCGAACTATACTCTCCATTGGTGGAAAGAGTCGATTTACAGAGTATGTGTTCGGCCAAAAGATTCCGCGGTGAGTCTGTTAATTCTAGAGAGGATTGTGTCAAATGGATCAAGGTCTTTGCCGGAGATTTGGCACAGAGAGTCAAGGAACACAACGAAGAAGAGTATATACAATATTCAGATCCTTCGACGACTGAAAGCAGTGACAAAAGACTGCTCACTCGGTTTCGCACCCCGAAAGTCTTGTCAATGATGTACACCATATTGAGAAACCGGGTGACCCGCTCAAAACAAGTGACTTTGCACTTGGTGCCCATGGATGGGCTTGAAAAAGTGATTTTAGACTCAGGGATCAAGTTGTTGGACGAGTTGATCAACCAGTTGAAGCATGAAGGACTTGATATTTTTCCTAGTGGTGCAATGAACTTGACCATCTCCAAATTTGAGTTGATTTCAGGGAACGGGTTCATTGACACCTTTTTCAAAAGTGGCGAACTGAAACAGGCGAAGCCAAAACCTGCCACTCCGGCTTTTGGCGTAAGGTTTCCAGAACCACGTGCAACTGACACCAAAAACAACGATGTTATCGTCAATCGCCTAGACGAGTACAAATCCCGAAAACTGGAAACTAACGGTGCCTCTTCTACAAAAAGCAATACTACGATTCACTCGTTATTATCGAATGTGGTGAAATCGAAGCCATCACTTTCGGCTGTTGAAGCCCAGGAAGTTATCTGTGTTCCTGAAAAAGGCGTTGTTGAAGTTTTAGATGATACAGACCGTGATGAGAACCAAGTTAAGAATCAATGGAAATGTGACAAGTGCGGGGAGTTGTTAATGAACACGCTGGCGGAGAACAATAAGTTTATCACTGAACATCAGGACCTTCATTTTGCGATCGAATACTCAAAAATGCTTAATGGGGAGCTGGTGACAAATGAGATCCTCTCCGGTTCGGGATCTAGCCCTGAGCCTTCACCATCAGCAGGTTTGGGCAGGGAAGCGGTGGGTAATAGTGTGAGGACAACAAAGCCTCAAACTAAGAAGAACACTCGCAGATCTGGAGGCATTAAGGAACGCTCCTCGACCAAAAAAGCGAAAGTAGATCCCAAACAGTCAACATTGCAATTTCCCTTCAAAAGGTAATTTTTTGGCGCTTGAATGCTAGAATTAGCCTCGAAAGCCTATTGAATGTACACTAAACAGATATCAACCGACACTCCAGAAACCAATTATCTCCAGCTGGAAGAAAGTTTTCATAAAGAGTGATTGACATGTAAATTACGCAGGTATAAATTTGTATCTTAGTTGGGTCATTCTCTCATAATATAGTCATCATAAAAGAGACACATATGTACATTTAGCCTCACCACTTTAACCCTTTGTTGCATACACCCCTCTAATACATTTTCAGATGCCACTGCCAATCTCCGTAGGCATCCGGCCCAATGTTGAAAATTGCCCCAGGGTCTGTAATCAATGAAATACGGTGAAAATTGTAAAGTCTAAAAAATTTTATTTTCTCGTTTTTCTCTCTTGCTTCCAAAGCAACATCCAGATGGTTGATTTCAAGAACTCCGATTGTTGATCAGACCTATTAGTAATAGTCTTCCCGTGTTTAGTCTCGAATTCACCCGAATAATCATCAAATATGACACCAATTATTCTTCGTAATATTCAAAAATCGGCTTCCATGACGACAGCTACGCCGATGAAAAGATGTCTTAACCTAGCTGCTGCCAAAAAGTTTTCTCCAAGTATACAAATAGCAAAAAGATGGTATGCAGTGGACCCCAAAACTGCAGATCCCCCAATGGACAGCTACGAGACCAAGATCTTTGAGATATTGAACAAAGAGTTTGACCCAGAACTGTTGACTGTCAATGACATTTCTGGTGGGTGCGGATCGATGTTTGCAATCAACATTGTGAGTGACTCGTTCAAAGGAATCCCTATGGTCAAACAGCACAGACTTGTCAATCAGGTGCTAGCAGATGAGATCGCTAAATGGCACGGATTACAGCTAGTGACAAAGGCTCCAAAAAAAGCCTGAATACCTGTTCAGAAACCTTCTTTCTTGCATCATAGATTTTAGTCACTGTATATAGACAAATGGCTGACCAGAACAATCTCACAATGATCTCATTACAGTCGCAGAAGAGATATCTTCAAAGTATTACTTTCATGGGTGATGTAAGCTACGGCAGAGAAAAATGCCCAACTACAGAAGAACTTGTAAACTAGTGTAAAATAACATGCAATGTGGACATATGTGTCTATAGGACATAGATAGGTTGATCAATAAGAAGTGAAGAATATAGAAACAGAACTAGACCTTTGGAACGTAATCTTTGTAGATAGGTTCTTTTCTCAACACCCCAGTGGTACCGAAACTTCCATAGCTCTCATAGGCGAAGTAACCCAATGCCAATGGTATAATCCCCATAAATATTATATTGGTTCTTGCAGCCTTCTTGGTGAATCTGAAGGTGTCACCAAGATTCTCTCTCATGAGATTGTATCTCTCGAAAGCTTTGTCAACTTTGACAGCTATATCATGATAGTTAGTCAATGAACCTGATAATAGGTGATTGCATCACAACTACCAAAATGCTGCTGTCTACTTACGATGAGGACCGTGACCGTGTGCCATTTTGATGATTGTTATGATAGGTTGGTGTAAACTAAATACTGTTTGCGCCCTTTCCAACAGTAACGACTCGATATTCAGGCTTGATACATTAGACATAATATTTTTTCAGTATTGATTTTCTCGCTTTTCATTTTTTACATTTTTTCTCTTTGGGTGCTTTTATTCTGACGGAGTTTCATTGGATGAAAACAGAGAAAAAAAGAAGCCCTGGGAAAATTTCCGGTAGTTATGTAGAATGGCACGTGATGTTCTCTCCGGAATTGATCTTCTATCTGAGTGTAAGCTCATCTCATCTTCTAGACCTTTCCTTACACGATTCAGGCTTTAATTATAAGACTTATTAGTCTATTTTTTGCGTTACTCCCCATAAGTCAGTACAACAAACAGAATTATAAAAACTTAGAAAACATACATTACATAAAGTCATAAATAACAGCTTTCCTAGACAGTGTCTTTGATTTCTAACTCAGCGTTCAAGTTGCGGAGTTTCTCCACATCCACCTCGCTTTTCTGATTTTGACCGCTAGTGAAAACCATAAAATTTGCCCCATTTGCAGAGCTCAGCTTGTCATAGAGCTTCAAAAGCTTGTACGCTTTGGTATTTATGTACAAGTCTCTATCATCTACTCTAAGCTGACTGTCAGCTATTTGCTTGTTGAATTTCTGTTCAAGGGCTTCAATGACTTGATACATCTCTTTCGCTTCCATTTTAAGGAATATCAATGCTTCATTTACTGGTGAAAGCTGCTTCAAAAGCGCCACGAGCTCTGGTTCATGGTTCAGGAGCGCTGGATCGGGAGAGAATACCGCTTGCAAAGCACCCTTAAAAACTGCTAACTGTTTATGGATTTTACGAGCCTTCTTTAAAATTGAAAGAAGCCTTTTTCTGAGAAGTAGCTGAAATGTAATTGATTGCTCCAACAGTTTAATCTCTGTGTCTATTTCAGAAAGCTTTGCAGAGATATTCCTTTGAAGCGTGACATCCTTATAGTGATCCAATCGTATCCAACCATCATTAACAAGATCCTTTGGAATATTAAAGATGTTTCGCAATGTATATAGCTCAAATAAATCAAAATTCTTGTCGATGGAGTTCTCAAAGAGGGACTCGAATTTGGCGGTTCCCACTTCAACATTATCTTCGTCGTCAGCTTGACTCTTATTTGATTGTGGTACACGCCTCTGTTTTGCTGACAAGTATTTCTCTAATGCTGAAGTGCATTTGTACATTATTTCGTTGACACAGTTGATTATATCATCGACAAAGGCTATTGGTGGAAATTCCAAATGCTCGGTCAAAATCATCGTCGTCTTTGTATCGGGCGCCGACATTTTCTTTTGTTATTGATAGATAGCACTGTTGATTGAAGCTTTTGTAGCTATTACTGTCGCTGGTAGCTATTCTAGGTTGGTGGCTTTCGTACCCGATTGCAAACGGTCATGAAGGCATGTAGCATTATCAAGAAAGTAACAAAGTCGTTTGTTTACTTTTTCTATACTTTTAGTTTACTAATATTTTGATATTGTGTGCGTGCTCAAAACCAAGAAAATATGTGATGGATGTTAGGCGTGCAAGTGTTGTCACTACTGATAGTGATAAATCTATCGAATAGACTACTACATGAAAGCAAACTTGTATTGGTTGTAAAATCCAGTTATTCCTGAACTTTCGAGCAGGTTTTCAAGACCTTTTACTGAATGTGGACAGCTTGCAGACCATTGAGATAAATCTTCTTCACTGAGAAGGGCTGATGTAACAAAATGATGGCTCCTCTATACTTACAGGTTTGGGATGGTTGAGTTGTGTGCCAGTGGCATTATTATGTTGAGTAAGCTAATTTGGGATTTTGTGTATGTATGAATTTCTTTTGTTTTTTTTTGTGGCGATATATTAACAAAAGATATCTCTTTTGTACTATCAGCTATTAGTTGCAGCAAATTACCACTGAAAACTTGTGGAGCCTATTGTGTCATAACAAAGACACTTCGTACCAGCATATAAGGCATTAATTTATCTTCGCGTAGCACAAGAAGAAAGATATCATCTGAAGGATATCTCTGAAAGTGACTTCAATAGTTGTCCACAAAACGCACGCAATTGTCATTCTAGGAAGATTGAACTGCAGTTCTGAGATTAGTAATGCAATTGCTATAGTGAATAACAGCTGGTCCTATCACATAACGTCATAACGTCTATGTTGACTCCCCAATTAAAATTTTGAACTATGGCATCATGTGTGTAATATAGAATATTGATGAGTTCCGCATTGTGGTGCAATCAATCTCGCGTTGCATGATTACATGATCTGCTTTGGCATTTGATTCTCATTCCTATGACTAGTATATACCACTAATAGATGTGAAGATGCCAGCTGAGATTAAAAGAGATTAACTATCAAAAGGCGCACTACTGTTTGTGAGATGGAGCTTTTAAAAATAGATTTGGGATTCCTGAAGCACATTCAATGCATGTTTCGTTCACTATGCTGGGGACATCTCAATCCTTATTAGTGTTGCCTACAATGTACCATTAGTAAGTCTAAGCTTCATTATAGCGGTTTCTAAACATCAAAAATTTTTGCGCCGGTGATGTAGCATTGTATCGTTGGCATTTATTGTATACAATTACCTAATCAATTTTGAAGATAATCCACATTGTTGCGGTTATTTCTATTTCCATTCAGCTTCATTTAAGACACGCGTATAAAGCAGATACTAGCGCCTTACTTATTTCGATACTAGATGGCGATGTACAACGCTGAAAACAACAAAGAGAGATCAATATTTCTAAATTTTAGTGTATGTTCTGAGAATATGCCGAGCGAATCCCAACTGTGTGCCAATCTCGCTATTAGCTTTACTGTGGAATACCGAACTGCGTCAAGTACCGGTAGGCACAACTAAAATGTTGCAATTCGAAGGTGAGACTCGTTCTATGGCGCAAATAAGTTTGAGTTTCGGTTTTCCCCTTTCCCACTGCTATGGTAACGTTTAGGTTTTCGTATTTGTCATGTTAGAGACAAAATTATTTCTGGGCTTAAAGCCTCTCAAATGTACAATAATGCCCCATGAAAAAGACGACAAAAATCAAACCCCGCAGACACCAAACTAGCGAACATAAGAGGCACCGGCAATTCGATTTGATAGGTGACTGACTAACTTTTCAATGGCCGGACTGAAAAACCGAGCTTGTAGTTCTCGGTGATTGGTTTGCGCTGGTATAGACTTTGCTAGAGTTGAAATACCTAATGTATCACTTTTGAGCTATAGGGGAACATAGTGATCATGAATAGTAAGAAGATGTAGGCAAATTAACGAGCTATGTACTTTCCCCTATACTTTGAACGAAAGGCTTGAGAATAAGCCACAAAATGTGAACCCCTATCAATTGAGCTGAAAGCCTTAAGCCGGCTTTTTCATCTGTGGATAAAAGACTTAGAAGGTGCAGGTAAGTTTAATTAAGCCGAAGGCTAAAAAAAATTTCAACATAGCTACGGGGAATGCTCCATCTTGGATGCCATCACAACAAGAGCTTTAAAAATTTTAGAAGTACAATCAGCAGAATAATATAAATATACGTGTAGTTCTCATCGTATCTCTGAAACTTTTGTAATCTGTTTGAATCTATTAGAAGTTTAGAAAACAGAATCATCAAACAATCTCATCTTCAGGTCTTATAAACAAAATGAGATTCACTACTACTGCTTTGATTTCGGTCTTGATGGCCATCAGTGCCACGTCTGCTATTCCGGTTGAGATTGAGAAAAGGGGTTTGCTTGGTGATTTGTTGCACCCACCTCATCCAGCTCCACCAGCTCCAGCTCCAGCTCCACCAGCTCCAGCTCCAGCTCCACCAGCTCCAGCTCCAGCACCAGGTCCAGGAGGTCCGGATGGTCCAAGAGGTCCAAGACATGTTAAAAGAGGTCCACCCCAACCCCAACCAGCTCCTCAACCAGCTCCTCAACCAGCTCCCCAACCAGCTCCTCAACCACAACCACAACCAGCTCCTCAACCTCAACC
Source organism: Saccharomycopsis sp. NRRL Y-5750 (assembly GCA_030564765.1). Classification (NCBI taxonomy): domain Eukaryota; kingdom Fungi; phylum Ascomycota; class Saccharomycetes; order Ascoideales; family Saccharomycopsidaceae; genus Saccharomycopsis; species Saccharomycopsis sp. NRRL Y-5750. Next base: position 74,940 of record JAKTZD010000063.1, read on the forward strand.
CCAGCCAGCTCCAGCTCCTCAACCACAACCTCAACCACAACCAGGTCATGGTGACCATGTTAAGAGAGGTCCGCCACCTTTTAACCAACCACAACCAAGTCCACCACCACCACCTCAACCTCAACCAGCTCCTCCACCACCACCACACTTCCAACCAGGTCCAGGAGGTCCAGATGGTCAAAGAGGTCCAGGACATGTAAAGAGAGGTCCACCACCTTTTAACCAACCACAACCAGGCCCACCACCACCACCTCAACCACAACCAGCTCCAGCTCCTCAACCACAACCTCAACCTCAACCTCAACCTCAACCTCAACCACAACCTCAACCAGGCCATGGTAACCACGGTTACAACTGAACGCTGAGATCCAAAAATGGTTGCCATTTACTCATTTCTTTTCAACCTTTCTTCAGTTCTTTTCGATCTTTACTTATCCCGTTCATCTTTACTTATTCAGCCATCACTCAGCAAGTTATTTGATATAACTGCTGATCATTGCCTTTACTTCACCAAAATATATGTTTGACATATTTATAGTTAACTTCTCACTTTATAGTGTAATGTGGCACAAAGTTGGCGCTCATATAGACTTTATAATGATTTCTGACATCAAAGTATATATTACTCATATATGAACACTCTTGCAGTGAGCCTTAATACTGTTAAATGTTGCAAGGTTTTGACAAGACATCTTATCTCCTTGCTGTTGCTAGGTGCTCACTTATGTATCTTGTAACGCTGTTGTCCATATTCACCGATGGCGCTTGATTCATGCCCGAATATTGCAAGGCTTTACACCGTTGATCAGTCTCTGTATCACTAATCATCAAAGTGCAGTCCAGAACAACACTACTTCTTTTATTCCATCAAAAACAGACAGCAGAGCTACTCACTCTCGATAATTTGAGCTATTACGGACTCGAATCCCGGATCAAAAGAGGAATTGATAGTAAGATGCATTCAATTTACAGTTGTTCCATACTAGAATAAAAAAGTAATATCCATTTATCCATGCACCCACTGCATTCATGGTATAATATAGAAAATCAAAACTTCGGCCCTCTACTACGTCCAGTAAACTTCGAATCCTGAGCAACATTCTTCCCTCTTCTTTTCATCAACTCTTTCTTCCGCATAATATACGTCTTCTTGCTCTCAAACTTCTTGAGATCCTTTTTGGACAATTTCTTCTTACCTGCAGCAGCAGCAGCAGCTATGGCTCCTGGAGTCGCGCCTTTTGGAACCTCTGCAGCGTCCATTGTTACACCGTGCAAATTTATCTGTCGTTCAGCTTGACCTGCTGTGAGCACCAAGTAGTATTTCTTGTTCTTTTTGGACTCTGGATCATCCACCACAATACCTCCTCCAAAGCCAGCCACCTTGGCTGCTGATGTTATCTGGTCTATCTGGTTCTGATTAGACGGGTAGAACTGGGCCACGAATTTGCCTCCACGCTTGAGACTTGAGTAGAGTGTGTCAAAAAACCGCTTGAGTCTAAATTTGGGGTCTGCAGTTGAAGAGTCGGCATTGCAAAGCCACTGTATGGCAGAAATAGAGATGGCTGCGTCAAAGGTACCTGCTCTGAACGGTATTCCGGTCCCCATATCCGAAAGAAACAAGTCTCCGTCCACCTCTCTATTCAAGGCCATCGCAAGCATCGATGGTGCAATGTCCATTCCAATCCACTCATACCCCTCTTCCGTCAAAATCTCGCCCGAAAGCCCCGAACCACATCCTATATCCAACACGAAGCTCTCCTCGGGAGCCAAGTTGAGCAACTCAAGCGCACGAAACGTCATCTTAGCCTGGATATGCTGCACACGAGTGCTCTCGGTATATTTCTTTGATTCGTCTTCATTGTAGAAGATCTCCGGAGGGGCCAATTCCTCAGGTCTACTCATGGTTTCTGTTTGTTACGGTGCTGTTTTGAAGTATTAAGGCAAGTTATGGCTAGCGATGCCCGATCCTTCTCATCGTTTACAACAGTGTGATACGCCTTGCATGCTGAAAATTTTTTTTTTCAGCCCAGGGCTCATTTCCTCGCTTTCTCATCCCGCACGATTCCTGCTACGGACACCACATTGCTGTTTTTCAATTAACCCTATTTCACCGCAACGATTGACAGCAACGGCGTGGTGGCACAAAAGTGGCACCCGTTCCGCAATCAGATGCTAGACACACTCAAACAACATGCGGTGCCCTGAATGCCATCCTGCTATGGAACCACATTTGTGGCTATTGGAAGGTCCGCCTGTTTCCAAAAAAGAAACACCCTGGTGACCTCTAGTCACGGAGCCAAGCCTCCCATGTCTCTTCGGGTCAGCCATGCCTGCTTACTCCTGCGGCCCTGGCTGGCCCTGCTAGACACGCCACCAGGATCGCCCAGCTGCCTCCCGTCAGCCCTTCCGTATGGGGCCATATAAACCGCCTGCCTCGCCTATATTTTGACTGGAAAAAATCCAGCTCTGAGGAAAAAGTAAACCCGAAAAAGCCAGAATTTTGCCATTCAGAGAACTCATCGCTGTCATCGCTCCACTCACCACAAGTTGCTTCCAGCAAGTCTACACTTCTGTTTGCCACACATAAACCACACGAAATGTCCACAGACCACGCGGACCGCAAAATCCGAGAGATACAGGAGCTTTCGCGCACCCGAAAGAGCGAAACGTTGAACCACGACGAATACAGCAGCGAGGAAAGCATCGCCAGCGATACAAAGCCCGATGCTGAGCAAGCCTCGGATGTGTCGATCAATTCGTACCAGATAAACGAGACCTCCATCCAGAAGGGGCTCCAGGTCATCAACTCGCACCACGAGGGCGACGGCGATCTCCATGTGACACTAACAGCTGACGACACCGAACGGTTCGAAAAGGCGGTGGGGCAGAGCCTCACCTCCGACAAATACAACGACTCGGACTTCAAGGTGACAATCAGCATCACAAACCAAAAGAAGGCCTCTCCGGCCCCCGAGGCCCCCAAATCCGGCTCCGAGGAGGCTGCCGGTGCCCCCGGGTCTCCCGGGTTGTACAAACTCACAACCTACGTCAAAAGACTCAACCGGGTCCGCTACAAGAACGGAATTCCGCGCTCCAACTTCGCAGACATCAAGTACACATACACCACGACGATCTTCGAGTCCCAGGAGGCCAAAGAGAGCATTTTCTTTGGGTTCTACGTGCTTTTCTGGGTGTTTATCGGCTGCATTGTTGTGTCGTCCATGAACGAAACCCTCCGCACCAAGGGGCTCGTCCAGGCCATCAAGGACTCCTCGATCATCCGCACGTTCTTCGACAAGGTGTTCTACGTGCTTCTCTTTGACCTTGGCATGTACTTGTCCACCTACAACGTTGTTGTCATCCAGCTTTTGATCAAAAACAAGTATATTCGGTGGGACCCGGCGGGATGGTACCTCCAGTGTCTCCACGAGGCAGTTTTCTATGTAGCCAGCATCCACCTCATTGAGCGCAACCTCTCGTTCCCGTGGATCGGCAAGATCTTCTTGATGCTCCACGCCACCGTGTTGTTGATGAAATGCCACTCGTACGGATTCTACAACGGATACTTGTGGAAGATCCAGGACGAGTTGTCGTTTAGCGAGTCGTATCTCAAGAAAAATGACCTGATCGACCCCGAAACCAAAAAGACGTTGGAGGACAGTGTGGAGTTCTGCCGCTACGAGCTCACCTCCGCCCCTCCCCCAGACAAGTACCAGGATAACGACTACCAATTCCCAGACAACATCAGCTTCAAGAACCATTTCTGGTACTCGATGTTCCCTACAGTGGTCTACGAACGCGCCTATCCACGCACAGCGTCGATCCGCTGGGAATATGTGTTCACAAAGATCCTCGGGATCCTCGGGATTATTGCGTCTATGATTGTTGTGTCCCAGGAACAGGCCTATCCGCTTGTGCTCAAGGCCATAGAGTTGTCCCACTATCCGTTGTGGGACAAGATAACCCGCTACCCGCTCTTGCTCATTGAGATCATGCCTCCGTTCTTTTTGCTCTACATTCTTGTTTTTTTCCTTATTTGGGAGAACATTCTCAATGCGTTTGCAGAACTCACCCGCTTCGCCGACCGGCGATTCTACGACGACTGGTGGAACTGCACGTCCTGGGACGAGTTTGCCAACAAATGGAACGTCCCGGTGCACCATTTTCTCCTCAGACACGTCTATCACAGCTCCCTCAGCTCGCTACAGTTGAGTAAGCAGGTAGCTGCGCTCGTCACGTTCCTTCTTTCGGCGGTTTTCCATGAATTGGCCATGTACGTTCTTTTCGGCAAGCTCCGATGCTACATTTTTGTTTTCCAGATGGCCCAGTTGGTGCTTGTCAAGATCGACCGGTCGCGGTTTCTCAGGGACAAGCATATTTTGCTCAGTGTTTACTTCTGGCTTGGGGTGTCGGCCAGCACAGGGCTCATTTGCTCGTTGTACTTAGTTTTCTAGTTTTGTATGCATGCGGCGTGCGCAATAGATGAATGTAGACAATTGAGTGGGCTGTAAGGCTGTAGTTAGAGCTTTTGATAGAAAAATGTATTATGGGCGCTGTAAAGTTTATGGTTTAGAGCCTTTCGTAGTACTTTCTCCATTCAGGCGATTTTGATGTATCGCGTATGTCTACTGCAGTGCTGTATCTCAAGTAACGAAGCAGATCTCCTGCTTTGTCGATCGTATAAGAGCCATTGAAACGTCTTAAAGCGGCAATTCGCAGCACTGAAAAAGGTTTCAGACTGAAAAATAAAAACTGCAATGCATTGAATGAAAAATCAGAGATGGGCTGGATAGTGTACACTGTATATATGTGAATAATGTCCCACGAATGGGCGGACATATATCGTGAACCCGCCTTTGATTCTAAGCCTCTCCCCTGCACCCTAAACCATTCATCGAATACACTCGTTTGACCCTCCTACTGCTTCCCTTTGAAATGGACAGCTACGCAGCTCAAGACATAGCTATTCAGGCAGCTGGGCTCGGAATCATCTTTGGGGTAGCCTTGGCCTCGTCTATATATGTGCCGTTTACTCCATTGTGCATCTACTTGATGGGATTGGCGACGTTCCACTTTTTGGAGTTCTTTATCACGTCCAAATACAACTCCAGCAAACTCAAATCCGACTCGTTCTTGATAAACCACAGCACATCCTACACGTTGGCGCATTTGGCGGCCATATCCGAAACCTTGATTGAATGGTGGGCGTTTCCTCGCTATAAGCTCATGCGCCAGCTGCACGGGCTCAAGTGTGTCTCGGTGTGCGGTTTTCTCATCATGATGGCCGGCCAGTTTCTTCGATCCTACGCAATGAAGGCAGCAGGCGAGTCGTTTTCCCATATCATAGCCACCCGCAGAGAGCAGCAGCATAAGCTTGTCACAGACGGGATATATCTGACATTCCGCCACCCTAGCTACGCGGGCTATTTCTGGTGGGTTATCGGGTCGCAGATCATGCTTTTGAACCCTGTCTGTGTTGCGGTGTTTACTGTCGTTCTTTATCGCTTCTTCGAGGAGCGCATCTCCTTTGAGGAGAAGTATCTTGTGCGATTCTTCGGCGAAGAGTACGTCAAATACAAAAACACCACAAAAACATACATTCCTTTCATCAAGTGATTGTCCTGAGTATTTACCTAACATTAATATATATAAAGCTGCAAACAACTTCCACAGCTGAATGTATATCCATCTATTGTACCACGATCAGTGAGATGGTCGTTTTGACCGCTATTGTCATACTATACATGTCCGTTATTAATCGTAATCTTAATCGCTTGCGCTCAATCATCATCGTTAGTCAAGTCGATCACCTCGTACCCGTCATCCATCACCTCTATTGGATCTCTCACCAGCGAGCTTCTTCGGTTTCTTGCGCCTTTATTTCTGCGTTTTTCGTAGACGTCCGAAGCCGCCCTTTTGGCCTCCTCCAACGCGCTCATCGTATTTATTGTTTGCAAGTCGATTTCCAACATGGTTGTCTGTCCATTCGCCAGGCCCAGACCGCCTGTTTTCAGAGGCGGTGCGGACGGCCCCGATTCGTTGAACGACACAGACTGCCGCGCCCCGTTGATAACCGGCCCCAAGATGTTCCGCGGTCCGATCAACGGAACGGATTTCGTCCGCTCCAATGACGTGGAATTGCCCGAACCATTCGCGCTTTTCGAAAGCGAAACTGTGGGCGGATTCACCAGGTTACTCACAGACAAGGTTCGAAGCCCCGCTGCAGCAACCGGCAGTTGGGGCACAAACCGCGTGGGCGAATACTGGCTGTTCAGCAGCAAAGACGACGTGGGGGCAGCCGCAGGGGTTTCTGGCCGGGGAGTTGCCGGCGCAGTGTCGCTGGATTTTCCATCAGCAGGAGCCACCGGCTTGCTTGCCGGCCGCAAGAGATTGTTGCGGGAGCTCCAGGACGGAATTTTCGGCAAGGAAACTGCTGGTGGCGGAGGGGGCTGCTGCTGCGTTTGCGTAGCAGGTTTTGTGAGTTTGACCTTTGGCGGAAAAAGTCTGCTTTGAGGGGGTGAAGGGCGGGCCTGAGGGGGTGTCTGCGTTTGTGTAGCACTTTTGGTGAGTCTGACCCGGGGCGGTGGCGGTCTGGCCGCTGAACTGGCCACAGAGCCGGCCGGAGAGCTTGTGGAGGGCAGCTGGGGCCTCGAAAGGCGGACTGGTGGGGGCGGGGTCATCCCTGGGAGCGGAGGGGCCGACACCCTGGGCAGGGACGTTGGTGGGGGCCTTGGAGGGGCATTGGCTGCTGGAGAAGCTACCAAGGGAGCTGCTAAAGAAGACGCAACAGCCAAAGGTGGTGGGGCAGCGGGGGAAGCAGCTGGAAGAGCTCCCGGAGGGCCTATTAGAGGCGAAGCAGCTGGATTAGCAGCTGGATTAGCTTCTGCAACAGGAGGCCCAACCAGTACCCTACCAGCTCCAGCTCCATTGAATGCATAATTGCTGTTTGCCGCATTGTTCATATTCCCCGCAGCCGGAGGGCGAATTTGGCCATTGTTATTATTATTACTATTACCATTCGCAGCTTGCAAAGCATTGAGCGGCTGCTGGGCTCGCATTTGGTTCAAATATGCCCTCAAATGGATCGGCATGTGATCAAAGTCGCTCTCGTTGAGCAGCTGTGCATATTTGGCGATTGTTTCTGTCACCGCCAGGGGATTGGCGTAGACGTTGCTGGCCGCAGCGTTGATGGCGGTCTGGAAAAGAGGTCTTTTTGCAGCCGCGCCGTTGGTGGAGGGGGAATTCCCGGCGGACCGGGCTGAAGAAGGCGCAGGGCGCAACTGGTTCAAGGGAGTGTTTTCATAGCTGTCGGAGGACGAAGAGTACGTGATTTGAGGCGCAGGGGGGCGGCCATTGCGAATAAAAACAGGAGATTGTCTACTGATAGTCTGAGAGGGCAACAAGGGAGACTGTCGGCTTCCAGGAGCACTAGAAGCCAACTGGGGGACCTGTCCTGTGTTGATATAGCCATTGCTACAAGGCAATACAGGGGTTTGTCTAGAAGTGGCACTGTTTACGGATGACTGTCCACTGTTGGCTGTATGGATTGTGGTAATGGAAGACAACGCAGAGGACAGCACACTGCCGGAAGACGCAGGAAGCTCTGCCGGCGCTGGTGGGTAATGGTAAGGCAAGACAGGACGGTCTGTGGTGCTGTTTCCAGGCCCCGCGGGGCGTTCTGGGTTGCCATTAGGGAGTGGGGTTGGGTTATTGACGGACGCAGAAGTTGAGGGGGTTTTTTCAGCCCCAGATATGCTAGAAGCTGGCGTTCGTGCTATTTGGAGGGCTGCAGTATTGGAAGATGCATTAGCGGCATTAGCGGCATTAGCTGGGCCATTGACTGGGCCATTGATTGTCCCATTGATTGTCCCGTTGATTGTCCCATTTACTGGACCATTTGCTAAACCGTTTGCTAAACCGTTTGCTGGACCGTTTGCTGGACCATTTGCTGGACCATTAAGTATTCCATTGATTGTCCCATTCCCTGCCCCATTACTCAAACCGTGAACGCCACTAGCTGTCCCATCGACTGCAGAGGCTGCCCCATTGGCCACGGCCCCATCGGGCTGCGAACCTCCGCCATTTCCAGTGCCATTTCCATTACCACTGCCATTTCCATTACCACCGCCATTTCCATTACCACCGCCATTTCCATTACCACCGCCATTTCCATCTCCCCTGGACCCTTCAGCATGCGAATCGGCGCGTTTGGCCGGGTTCCCCTGCCCGTCGTCGGTGCTTGGCCGCTTGCGCGTTCTGTCGGAGCCAGGCGCCGCCTGGTCTGCGTGGTCATTGTTCATGGATGTGTCGCTAGAGTTGGAGTTTTGCGACGAGTTCAACAAGTCCTGGTCGTTCACTTGGATGCTGTTCAACAACGCCTGCACGTTGTCGAAAGGAGGAAGTCTTTGGGCAGGCAAATCGAAATCCTCGTCCTCAAAGTCGTCGTCCTGCACAGAAGTGCCGTTTGCAGTCGTTTCAGGTTCGTCCTCGCTGTCACTGCTCAAAGTAATCACCTCCACGTCGTGCTGGCCCACACTGAAGGGGATTTCGGTGTTCTCGTTTTTGATTTCGTCGCCGTTTGCAGAAGCTCCGCCTGCAGTGTCCTTCCCCGCAGCCAGGGCCTTTTTGGGGTCGCTGTTTGCGCTGCCCTTGCCGCCGCCGCCGCCCGGGGCGTCCAAGAGCTTCCAGTTCCCGTCGTGGAGAAGCTCCACCGTCTCTGTGTCCTCGTCTGTGTGTGTGAGGATGTCCAACATGTAGTCGCTGATAACAAGCTCGTCCACGGTCATTTTGATGTTGCAGATAGGACAGCACCATGTCGGCGCCTGCTGCTGCAACTGGAGGAAGCTGAGGCAGTCAAAACACTGTATATGCTGGCATTTCACCGACCGCGCAGGGTACTTCATCTTCATGTAGGACAACGGACACCGGAGGGACAACGTCGTGGCGGTCTCGATCAAGTCGTCGTCGGAGTCGTCGTTGGCCTCGCCGTCCTTGTCCTCCCCGAAATCCTTCCTTATGGCCGCCATGGTGACGGACTTCAAGATGTGTATGTTTTTCAGGATCACCGACTCGATGATCATCTCGGGGGTGATGATCTCGACAATGTAGATGTATATCAAGTAGTCGTGGCTGGAAAACGCGTAGACAATCTCCAAGGAGTTGTTGTGCGGCGGCTGCCGCACGTAGGGCGTGAGGTTGGCCGGCCGGGTGGTCCCAGGGCAGTTTTTGATCCCCCGGAGGTTTTCCTTGAGAAGCACCTTGTTGAAATGCACCTCGATGGGCGAGGGGAACGCAATGAGCGCGTTGTCCGGGTTGTTGCGGTCGTAGATCCCCGAAAAGAGCAATAGCTGGTACTTTTTGTCCGAAGCCAAGAGGCTTTGCTCCTGCTCGTTCAAAACAAACTGGATGTCGCACGAGCCCCGCGAACGGTCGGATCGCGGCGCCATTTTGGGGGTGTTGTGCACAAGACGCTTCAACCGGTAGAACGGGCTCTCCTTGAAGTATAGCCACGCGGTGGGGCGGCTGGGCTTCGCCGTAGGGGCCGGTCCGTGTGCTGCACCTAATGTGGACGTCGCCGACGAAGACGACCCAGAGTTGACAGAACCGTCGTACGAATAGTAGCGGACCACGCCGCGTGGGCCGGGCATCGACAGCCTCACTTCTGAGTACGAGAGCGGCGTCTGGTTGTTGCTTGCTGCTGTGACAATGATTTTGAACGCTTCCACCGCCTGCTTGTCACTCGCCTGGCATGCACGGGTGATCACCGAGATTATTCGTCCCTGCAACACGGCCTTGCGTCCCGTGGTGCTTATGTTCATCGAACGGCACACGTTCTTCAAGTCCGCGACCCGAAGAACCTCGACTTTGGATACAAGATCCTGTGGAACCTCCATGGTGGTGGTGGTGGTTGGGTGGATGTGATCGGTGTTTACTTCCAAGAAAACCAAGCGACGTTTGAATTCCGGTCTTGCGCCAGGCTTCCCGCTTACTGGATTTCGTTTTCAGCGTGAGATATATTATTATTCGAACTACGTGTTGAAGACGAGTGCCATCTTCTGCTCTTTCAGCATGAATTGATGTATGCGGTCTGTGAGCTTTTCTTCAAGTTTTTTCTGTGTTTTTTTTTTCGCGCTTTGTACTGGCAGAAAAAAATTACAAAGGCGAACTATGGAGTGCAGACTGATCTGGAAGATCTGCAGCAGGCGTCGATGAGTGGGTAATGATAGTCAAAGGGTGCCGGTTTGATGCCGTTGAATCACGACTCTTTTGGAGATAATGCCTGTTTTTTTTTGCTCTCTCTGTTTTCCATTGCATCAACCATCAGCGAGAAGCTGAAAAATTTATTTCAATAAGGTCACGTGCAGAGATGGTCCACGGCGGTGGGTGATGCTCGAGATTAGACGGCTATCTTGATTTTGAGGAAAATATGCGGCGCAATTGGCAAGTGCGGGATTGATGATTGCGGGGTGAGCATCTCCTCAACAAAGCTCCAGTGTACATTCAGACGTTCAGTAGTACCTTATCGTGCCACTTATAACACTCTTCTGAGTTCCGGAGCCCCCCTCTGACTTCCGGATCATATCCTCGGAAGTCTGAGGAAATGCAACGGTCCCATGACAAATCACGGGATTCCGGGAAAAATTGAAAAACTGAAAAAATTTTTCGTGTTGGCTCTGGCAGTGAAGAAAATACAGAGAGCATCATAGGTCTCTGACTGGCTACCGCTAGCAATTGTGTGTCAGTGTGAATAACTGACGCAGCGTAACAGCAGGAAAATGTTTGCACTCAACAAGTCATTGATCAACGGCGCCAAGGTGGCCGCAAAAACCGCTGCTGTGAAACAGATAATACCTTCGGCCACATACATAGTTCCAACCAAACAGAGAAGAACAATAACCGTATACGAGCCACTTCCAACAGCTCACCAGGGAAATAAGCTTCTTACAGAGCTCCAGAAATCATTGTATGACAAGTACGACCCACAGGGATGGAGACGTCAGTTGTTGGATACCAGCAACAAGGAAAAATCCATCAGAGCTGGAGATATCATCCGGATCAACTACAAGAACAATCCAAACGGCGGGTTTACGGGATACGTTATGGCCATCGACAGACAGGGTGTTGACAGTACCATCCTTGTGAGAAACAAGATCACCAAGGTTGCTGTGGAATTGAGATTCCAATTATTCAACCCAGCAATCGATCGTATTGACATTGTTAGAAAGCCACACAAATACACCGGCAGAAACAGACATTACTATATCAGAGGAACCAAGCTTGATGTCGATGATTTGGAGAGCTCGATGAAGAAGAGCAGAAAGAAGGCTTTCTAGAATAACGCGGATAATAGTCATGTAAATAACAATATACCTGCAGTCATAGTATTATAGGATGTCATTGTAAGTGCCACGAGTATGTTAACTGGCTACGCGTAGGCGAAATAGTATATCAAGCGGAGCGTAAGTTGACAGTCAAAAAGAGTAGCTTCCGGGCAGCTAGTGAGATTGGTTGTTGTTTAAGCTACATTTGTGTCATATCATAAGTTAAATCGTTCCACGAGTGGCTCATAAAAGGATTACACAAAAAACGAAAAAATAATGGAGATGAAAATTATAGATGTAGTAGCTATTATCGAGAGACCCTCAAATAGTTTGCTCATTGCTTTTAAGACATTAATAATGAGGAACAAATTAAATGGTATTACTCGTCTTGATGATATAGATCAAGTGTGCAAAGAGTACAGCGGATTTTTCAGATCATGTCAAATCAAACACAATAATGTCGGCCTTCAGACTTTCAAGACTATCGAACTTACGACATACGAGAATGACACTTACGTGATTCACTGTTGTACCGAGGGTTGGTTTTATGATAATGATCCAGAAAACAGCTATTTTGAAACATTTGAGGCTCTAGCCATGCAGATTTCGAAGGAATTTAAGAAGATGTGGGATGATGAATTATTCAGTCGGCTCCAGCTCCTTTCAGAAGAGTGATGATGCACGTACAACCATCATACGACTGGTACTCTCAAGTGGGTGTTATGATTATAGGTGTCACGAAATTGTGGCGACACATTCAAAACTTATCTTCATAGTCAGTATACGAAAGATATCCTCATACAATCAGTATACGATAGTCATACAGTCACACATCACACATACGAATGTAAATCCTCCACCGGCCTTAGCTACCTCAAACACGATGCAAAGTGGCCTTAATTACAAACCCATCAAAACGAATGTGATCGACAACATGCACCAAAATATTCATTAGAATTACACCAGCAACTAATAACCAAAAAGTGGCCTCCCACTACGGCAACATCTTACCGGAACTCATTACAATAACTCAATAAATGCGATCAGCAACATGTTGGACTATATACGAAAATGACCATTAAAAGCAAGCTATCAAACAAAAAACATGACTCGTTTATATCTCTTTAATACCAACAGTATCCTTGTTCAACTTCCCAGAAGAACCGGACGAACGGTGGGTTTTTGGAATATCTTCAGGCTTCAAGTGCAAAGACTCACCTCTGGCCAATTCAGCCTTTTCTTCATCCTCTATAATGTCCTTCCAAGCATCCTCAACCTTGAAGGTCTGTTTTTTCATGTCGTTTTGCTTGGCCAATTTTTCCTCGTAAACATTCAAACCGATGGATCCGAGCAACAATCCCACAGTCAAGAATTGAGCATAAACTCTTGCTTGCACGATCTTCTGAGTCTTGGTCATCACAGGGTCTTTATCAACTAACACCCATGATCCATACAAAGAGGCTGCCCATGCGGCAACAATAATTTTGTACTTGTTGTTGGACAAAGTCTCAATGGTCTTTTCTTTGAAGGACAAGCTCTTCCATCTTTTGTGTTCTTGCAAGGCTCTTTCAGCGACTCTAGGATCGTTACTGTAAAGTTGACGGTCGAATTGCGTGGATGCCAATTCACCCATCACAGACATCCCGAAAGTTGGAGGTGCAACAAACACTGCGGTTTTGAAAGCCAATGGCAAACGACCAATTGCAGGGAATTTTCTCTTTCCAAAGGTGAAAATAAGTGTGGTAAGACAAAGACCACCAAGACCACCCTTGAGGGCACCTGCGTAAACGTGCGAGTTGTGAGCAGCGAGCTCTTCTTCAGTGACGACCTTCATTGTTGTGTTGTGTTGTTGTTAGCGATTTAGACAGCGATGCGACAATTGCAGATCTGCAGGATTTGTCAGTCACTATATATATGTGGATATATGAATATTGAGTATCGAGCAACTAAACGAATAGGTGGGTGTTATATTCAAGTATACGATATTGGCAATAAACGACTCAATAACAATACAGAAAAATAACGTCACCTAAGACCAGGCAATAAGATTTATGTGTTTACCAAGAAAATGCGTCTATAAAGCGAATCTGGCTGTGTGTAAACCGAATGTGTTACTTATGCTTTGGAGTGTAGATCTAAGCCTGAGAGAGAATTACAATTTTCAATATTTGGACTTTCGTTGCGCAAGCAAGATACCTACCTGCTCTTATATACTAAAATTCAAAGCAAAAAAAAATCACTAATAAGTCCCGTGGTCGTCGAATGTTTCTAAAAAACTGCGCAAAAAAAGGAACAAACCCCAATGGTGCAGAAATCAAACGACTTTTTCCGTTTTTCTTAGGGCTTTGGACATCTAATGCGCCACACGAAAATGCCACACCTGATCCGGATTTTCAGCCACAGGCTGTGCCCGAGATTTCCCTTGGTAGTAACGAAGCCGGTATTGAATTAACGGGGTATTGAAGAGTTTTCTGAAGTGTTTTTAGTTGATCTGCATCTTTCTCAGGTCATTCCCGCAGTGATCGATGGCCTGTCCGGACCTAACTGTAGAAAATGGACGAGAAATGTGTGGCCTGGTCATGATTTATATTACCGGAAACTTCAAAAATGAGTCCCGTTGTAGCTACTTTTTGTTCCGGCTTACACATGTGATTTTTCATCGGGGTTTGATTTTTTTTTGGTGCGTCCAACATGATTAATAATCGTCGTTATTAGGCATTAAATAAGCTACTCTATTGGGTGTGAAGGGTCTGATATATAGAGAGAACCTCGA